>JAJOOO010010693.1:0-25288 GCA_029582685.1 Solanum piurae
AGGGTGGATTGTGAAAATCAAAAGGAGTGAAAGAAAAGGAGAAAAAGTGAAATGCAAATCATGTGTCATGAAGGTAGAAGTCACTAAGCTAAAATGATCATACCTTTACCCTCAAACCCGTACAAGCCTTGAAAGATCTTTGTGATCTTGCTTGAGCTTAATGTCGTGTTGATTGGAAAATACTGGCAAGCCTAAGGGTAAAATCATGCATGGTCTTATCTTTGAGAGTGTGAGAGTTCATTGTTGATTCCTTAATTATTAAACTTTGATGAGCTTTTTGTAGGAATGGAATCATTATTGCATGTGAGGGCATTCAAACACTTTTGTTGAACTTGAATTCACATTTGAAGCAGGCATTGTGAGCTTCAGTTCTATTTGATGATGGATAGTTACATTTTGAAACTTGTAGTGCACAATTAAACATTACATGGGTAGATTGAACCTCGTATGCATGCATCGTGAGTCTTGAATAGCACTATTTGTAGACATCTCTGTTGAATTGATTGATCTTTTGTTTTACTTGAAAACAAGCAAAGGCTTAAGTTGGGGGTGTTGATGAGTCAGGGATTTTGAATCATTTAGGGCTTGATATTTAGAGTTATAGTGTCCTCAATGCCTATTTTATGCTCTAAATTGATGTTAAAATGCTAATTTGTATCAATGAAGGCAAAGGACCAAGGCAAAGACATTACCGGGCAAAAAGAAGTGAAAAAGCTAAAGAAAAGCAAGGTTAGTGCTCGCTAAATCCACTCAATGAGCACCGAGTGGCTCTTCAGCTCGCCAAAAGTTACAGCAGGCCACCCCATAAACAAGGCAAACTCGGCGAGAGAAAGGTTAATTTGGCGAAGCGCCGAGTGGATCGGCAATGGAGACTTTGATCGCCTAAAGTTGTAACACCTTGGACTCTAAAAAATAGAAAAATGTCATTTTCCAGAATTTGGTCTTAGAATCACCAGAAACAAACCACGGACCGTAGGTAGAACCACAGACTATGGGTGGGGTCCCGTGGTTCAGTCCCTGAGTTAGGGAAATTTCATAATCTAAAGATGACCCTACAACTTTGAACCACGGTTTGTTGATTGATTCACGGACCGCATGACGGTTCCGTCGTAGGGGTCTAGAGTTTGATGGTCTCTGATCCCACCCACAGTCGACAGTACTGTCCGTGGTTGGACCTACAGACCTTAGGTCTGACCGTAGGTGAGGATCAACAACCATTTAGAGGAAAATGGTTGTTGGGTCCAATTCATTCGGTCATATCGTTTATAACAAAATGAATTAGGTGGCCCATGACGTATAAAATTAAAGATAATTGAATCCTCTTTATGACGCCACCAATTTTGCTAAAATTCCTCTCCGAGTAAAAAGTTATGGCCATTTTAGTGAAGCCTTATCGGGTAGAGTTTGATCGACGAATCCTACCGACGGTTGATAGGTCAACCGACGGCCCGTCAGTCCTGTAGTATGTGGCACTCGTCAGATTTAAGTCAGGTTCATTTTGGTCCTTTCCCCTATGTGGTGGGCAGTTAAACTATGTCGTTTGATGCTTGAACTATGTCGTTTTACTCAGTTTAAGCCTAATAACTTAGTCAGACATACCCAGAACCTTTATTCACCAAAAATCATCCACACTTGGTGAAAAAATGAGAAGAAAGAGGCACCAGTTTCCCAAGAACAACCAGCGGGTTTCCTTCAAGTTCCAGCCCTGAAATCAAAGGATTTTCTGTAGATTTCGTTACCAGGTATATGGGATTTCACTAGTGGGTTCCTTTCATCCACTAGGTCCCTAGAATTCATTCAGATTCTTGCTTCTCCATACCTTGTTTAGACCTAGGGTTTCTAAATTCTTGGATTGTTGTTGTGATTTAGCTGTTGTAGTATTCATAATAAAAATATCATAATTTCTTGGAAACATTGTTTAGTTCCTTGCATAAAAATCAGAACCCTAGTTTATGTAGATTTTCTTAGTTCATGAATTAAACCTGCTAGGTTAGTTAAACATATAATCATGCTTCAGTTTTTGAATCTTACATTATCAGTATATAAATATTGCTTTCGCATATTTGCATGTCAGTATTTGAGCTATTCAGTATGTCAGTATTTCAGTAACATTCAAATCATATAGATATTCAGTTGGGACTAGACTTAACATCAAGTTGGACTATGGTTCATTGTACCCTCATAGTCCCAGAACTACATGCCCCCGTAGGATTATAAGTCCTCTCTGTTGGGCATCAAATTTAGTGATCACGTCAGTCATGCCTTTATACCCCTGCCAAGGTATATTGTGTCCTTTCGATGTGGCGTATACATCGGACTCCACGTTTAGATCACATGGTTTTATGTCAGTTAATAGTAGCTCCCACAGTCAGACTCTTAGTGCATTTGACCAGGTTTTCAGTATATACTTTAATATTTAGTTCAGCATGTCATGCTCATGATTAGTTCTTGGTCATTGCATTCAATTTAGCTTTTCAGTATTTACATTCTTGCTTAGATTTGAGTATTGCTCAGTTACGCCTTGTTTCATCTTATATATATTTGTTCAATTTAGTATATATATCCAACATGCTCAGTACATTCAAAGTACTGAAGAATACTCTACGCTACATCCTTTCATGATGTAGGTTCAGTTACTAACCATCAATATCACGCTTAGATCGACTCTCGGTCTACATTTCAGCAGCTTCAATGGTGAGTCCTCATATTCCGAGGACAATAGACATGATTTCATTACAGTCTTTATTTCCAGTTTTCAGTTTATTAAAGTTAGCTGGGGGAATTTCCAAGAAACTCAACTCAGTTAGAGACTTTACAGACATAGTAGTAGAATCAGCTTGAGTTGTTATGTGATAGCTTCAGTTATCCATTGTTTTAGCTTCCCGATAGTATATGTATTATTCATTTATTCTCAATATGCTTGATATATGCCAGACACAGGGTTAGAATGGGGGAACTCGTGATCCTAGGTTTCATGTTACGCCAAGGAGGTAGCCTCGGGGCCTGATAAACTTGGTATCAAAGCATTAGGTTTAAGATTCCTAGGATGTCTGAAAGCCGCACTAAGTAGAGTCTCTTTCATAGGTGTGAAGTGCACCACATCTAATGAGAGAGAGGTTACGAAGTGTTTTAGGAAAAACATCACTTTCTTGTTACTTTTATCGTGCGTGAGGTATAATCCAACTTATCGTTCTAATCTGTTGTTATGCATTTCATATCATGCCTCCTCGTAGAGCTTACGAACATAATGCTAATGCATGCAGGTCCTCCAGTCCTGGACCATCAGGTCACTAAAGCAGAATTTTGGAATGCGATCCAGCTTTTGGCTCAAAGTGTGGCCAACCAGAACAATCAGCATGCTCTAGTTCCTCCAAATGCTAATAGTCGATCAGCTACAGCTAGAGTTTGAGATTTTGTTCAAATGAATCAGCCTGAGTTTCTAGGGTTGCAGATTGGTGAGGACCCACAGAACTTCATTGATAAGTTTAAGAAAATCTTTGTAGTAATGCAAGTGATTGGTAATGATAGGGTAGAGTTGGAATCCTACCAGCTTAAGGATGTGGCACACATTTTGTTCACTTAGTGGAAAGAAAACAGGGGTGCGGCTCCAGCTCCTGTGACTTAGGAATCCTTTACTAGAGGATTTTTGGTTAGGTTTTTTCCGAGAGAGTTGAGAGAGGCTAAAGCTCAAGAGTTTATGAATTTTAGACAAGGTACAATGTTAGTCCAAAAGTACGGACTGAAGTTCAGTCAACTCTCCAGGTATGCTCCACATACGGTTGCTAATCCAAGGGCACAAATGATTAAGTTTTTGTTTAGGGTATCCGACTTGGTGAAGACAGAGTGCAGGAATTCTATATTGTTAGAGGATATGAATATCTCGAGGCTTATAACTCATGCTCAACAGATTGAGTGAGACAAGCTTAGGGAACTGTCTAAGAACAATAAGAAGCTAGAACAGGAAAATATGAATACTCTAAGTAGAAATTGGGTGGTGGAAATCACTCACATTTTCAGCAGAGATCTTCAGCCCCAACACCTTCATCAGCTAGTGCTCCATCCCCCAGGTTTTGATAGGATCAAAAAGACAAGGCATCAGGCTTTAAGTCTTAAGGGAGTACTTCAGGTAACAGGACTTTCCCAACTTGTCCAAAGTGTTGTAAGAATCATTTGGGCGAGTGTCTTGCAGGCAAGGAAGGGTACTTTGGGTGTGGTCAGTCTGGCCATAGGTTGAAGGATTTTCGTTCTACTAGGCCTGAGCAAGGAGGTAAAAATAACATGGCTCAGTCTACAACTCTAGCAGCACCAGCAGGTCCTCCAACTCAGAAGGGTGCACAGGTGACGATCACTGCCAGGACAGGTTGTATACTCTCCATGCTCGCCAGGACCAGGAAGACTCTCCTGATGTGGTTGATAAGTCCACAAATTGGACTCATTTAGGGCTTTATTTTAATAGAAATAGTGTCCTCAAATTCTTATTTTATCTCAATATCTGATGAAAATGCTTAAGTTTCAGGTATTTGAAGTTTGATTGGAAGCATGGACACTTGGGCACAAAAAAGAATGAAAAGGCTGAAAAGAACAAGAAAATAAAGGCCTGAGGATCGCCGAGTTCACTTGGCGAATCGCCGAAGGGTCACACTTCGCCTTTTATTCCAGTGTGCTGAGCCCTGAAAGAAAGGATCAAGTCGGCGGAAAAAGGGAGCAGTCAGCGTTTCGCCGAATAGTTCTGCGAAGCAGTACTATGTCTCCCAATGACACAGAGTCGATGTTGAAGTACAGTGCAAGGTGGCAATGAACTACACCAAAAGGCGAATCGCCGAGTTGATCGGCGATTTCGACTAAAATCGTCGAGTGATCCGCCACAACACATATTTTTGAACAATATAAATACTCGTTGAGAGTTATACCTTAGTATCAAATTTTAGTATTATATTTTTATTATTTGATTTTGGATTTAGTACTATTTTTATTTTACTCTCAAGTTTGGAGAGGGTTTTGAAAATTTGAAGAAAGGATTTCATCTTCCCCAAGTTGGAAGTGGGTCTTCTCTATTCATCTTCCCTTGCTTAAATCAAGGTTTAATTTCTTATACCCATTTGATTTCATTATCATTTTAGGTGTATTTTGTTATTTCTTGATGTGTGGCTAAAAAACCCCATTCTTGGGGTGTGATTTAGCAAATATGTGTTGATATTATTATTGGGTCTTGCTTGCTGGTAGGTTAGATGTATTTTAATGGTGATTTCACCTAGTGGTTGTGGTTTAAGTTAATGGATTTGTAGTTGCAAATACAAAGCCACCTATGTGTTTTCATCTTGCCCGAGAGGGAGGTCGCGAAACCAAGACCACTAGACTGATGGCCTAAGGAGTGGGTCTACATGAGGTTCAACCCAAGAGGGTGAGCCCTAGTCCCATATCCTAACACTCAGCTCGAGAGAGTGAGTGGGGTAAGGCGTAGGCTGGTCTTCATGCGGCAAATGGGTGTCGAAGAGGAACACATTTAAAACGGCGTAAGTTCCCGAGAGGGAACTTATTTCCATCTAAAGTTTAGCCTAGTCACTATTATCTTACAAATTTTCTATCGAAATCATGTACCCAACTATTTATCTCAACTTGTATTGTGGTCACACCCAAAGAATTCGTCCCCATACTTGATCTTCTTGTTATTTTTGGTGTTTTAGCTATACTTGTGACAAAACCCCAATTTGATATTTGACACTTTTGTGTCCCCCCTTTGATATACATTGTTTTTAATCGTAAATTTCTTTAGCTACGACTAGTTAGAATTATATTTTATTTTTCTATCAATTCTCTAAACCGCTCCCTTGGGACACGACCCCAACCCTCGGTTGGGTTACTATATTATCGATGATCGTAGACACTCAAACCGTAGTTAGTGTCGTTGGTCACGATAAGCATCAAAATGGCGCCACTGCAGGGGAGTGCTGTTACTTGAGAATTTTTAGATTAGTAAATTTTTTGTTCTCCTTCGTTGTAATTTACTGACTTCACTTCTAGTTTTGTTTTTCGTTAAGTTGTCAACTTAGATGAGCATGGCTGAGCAGAGTACTGGAAAATTGGTTGAAATGAGCCAAGGAGTCCAAAAGGACCTCACGCTAACCGCACCAGCATCTCAGCTAAACATCTTGTCCACCAAAATCTCAGAGGTGGAACTTCAATGCAATAGCAAGGGGAGGTACATACCCCTTCATGAGCGGAAGAGGTCTAGAGATGGGGAAAAAATCATGTCGAGGACACACATCAAATCATTCTCCAAAAGATCACCGATCAAGATCAGGTGTTGGAAGAAATGAAGGAGAATATCGAAGTGTTGAATCAAATGATCGGATCTCACTCTAGATCAATGCAACTAATCAGGTCACTCATGAGTTTTGCAGTGCCTCATCTCCACCCAAATGACATATTGGGGTCTCCTAGTAACACTAGGGCTAACCCCAATAACAAAAAATGAAACAGGATTTGTGTCGTGTCACGCCGTAAAATAAGGTGCTTCTTGGGATGCAACCCAAGGTTTTACTATTTTTAATTACTATGTTAGAATAATGGTGTGTTGGTTTTGTAGGTTAAAGTGAGAAAGGTGATGAGAAGTACAAGTTGGCGAACCAAGGATTCATTTGGCGACTCTCTGAACCTATCGACGATTCCAATTTAATCAGCCGTTGTGACCCCAAACTAAGGGATGTCCTGTAAAACTCGACGATTTGAGTATGGGTTTGGCGCATCACCGAATTGTTCGGTGATAAGACTAATTTCGCCGAATGACCAAGAACTGAACGGTTTATAATGGCCAAAGGTCCAAAAATTTAAAATCTCTCACTTTTCCTCGCTCACAAATCTCCTAACTTCACACTAAGGTAGCATTTTATTTAATTCAGCATTACTCTAGCTTTTTAGTTTGGGACTTGTGCTCGGAATTGGAATACTTTTCCGCCTAGCATTTCAAATCAAATTTAATTGACATTGAAGGTTGGTTTCCTTTTCCCATAATTAAATTTGAAAGTTTTTCTACTCAGTTGCGATAATTGTCTCTTGGTGATGTGTGTTGAGCATCTCTGATAGGATTAGAATGATTATATGCGTACTTTCACTCAAAAAACTTGCCTGTGACGACTGATTGTCAAATGCTCGTAATATATGTGTTATATAATGAGTTGGATTGTGATCGCATGTTGTTCTAATTTTTGGGTGAAGCCTGAGTAGCCCTTGTTTGTGCTATTTATTGAATATTTGCTCAATGATAGAGAGGGTGACACCACTCTTAAGAATAAATTTCGTCATATGGCCAAATGCGGCAAGTCCAGGGGAAATCTGAGTGTTTAGGGGTGATGGGTAGTATGGGTCTCATTTGAATTTAGTTATTGCATGATTTGATTTTTCTTCCGGGGTTTGCGGGATTGAATTCGAGAAGATGGATTGAAAATAGACACATAGAACCATTCGGCGAGCTGGGTCGAGCTCGTCGAGTCGTTCGATGGTTCGCCCAATGCTTCCATCTCACCCTTAATATCATGTCAAGCTGAGTGAAACTGTGACTTTCGGCAAGAAGCCACAGGTCACCGAGCGTACTCGACGACTCACCGAAAGTACTCTTGACCCCCTCTTGTATGCTACCCCTGAGACCCTTATGCACTATAAGTTTCACCGGACAGACCCTTGCTCGTTAAAAGTATTCGGCATATCGCCGACTAGATCGGCGAGTTTTTCTGCAATAAGATTTGTTGTGCTATAGCCTGATTGTGTTTTCTTAAATTCTCTCGATCTTTTGCAGATATTGTTCGCACTAACTTAATTGAGCAACCACAGAAAAACACTAAAGGCATTACAATCAATGAAGGAGGATCAAATCCTCCAAATATGAGAGGGGACGACCTCTAGCCGGGAGACAAAGGCAATAGAAAGAAACATATAGCTAGAAAAGGATTAGCTATTGAGCTAGATTTTGATGAACCAGAGGTTGAACAACCCCTGATTAACCGAAGGGATGCACTCCAGATCAGATCTCAGTCCACAGCCATTAGTACTCCCTCAGATGCTACTCCTATGACTACAGACTCAGTGCCAGCTAAGGCATCTTCAGTAACTCCTACACCTCCTATAGTTCCTCTATCGATGATGTTAAACAGATTGAAAGGTGATGGTTTACGGACCATCATAGAGGAGAAGTTACTATCCACGGAGGGTTTGGAAGGCAAACACGCTGAGGTACTTGATACACTCAGATATCATGAGTTTGAATAGTTCACTAGGCCACGGGGTCCTTACATTCCTTCTTAGGTCCGGGAATTCTACGTAGCCTATGGAGAGTTGGTCCCAAAGAATAAGAAAAGGGCTAGTGAGTTCCGACCGGTGAAGTCGGTTGTGGTGAGAGGAAAAGAGGTGGAGTGTCACAGCGAGCACATTAACATTATATTAGGTCGACCGTTGCACTCGGCACTGCCCTACCAGGGTTTGCCTATTGTTCCATCTCTAGATGATTTGAAGGGTTAGTTAGCTCCGATGATCTGTGACATCACCCCGAGGTGGATGGATGCAGGAGCTCGTATTGAGAAGAGGGATATGAACATCGCCTCCCGGTACTGGTTTGGTTTCATCAGCAGGACTATCATGCCATCACAGAATGAGTCCATCCTGCATCACCGTAAGGCGGCCTGCCTTGGTTCTATCATGGCAAGGAGGCAGATAGACCTGGTACTGCTGGTTTCACAGGAGATGGCTATTAGAGCTAAACAGACACAGACGTCTCTGCCTTTTCCTGTTCTAATCACTAAGTTATGCCGGCGTGTCAGAGTACCCCGGGATCCTTCTAGAGATATAGAGGTCACCCCGTCTTCCTCCACCGATATCCGGCGTATAGAAGTTAAGTTCACGCGAGAGGAGACTGATGGGAGAATAGTAGCTCCAACAGACACTTCTCCAGAGGTCGATGTTGACTCATTACCAGCAGCAAAACCTTCGTCTACTCTGGCTTCAGAGTCTTCAGGTATACCCGCCCCTTCTTCTCAGACCCCAGGTGCCTCGTCTTCTTCTCAGCCTACCAGGATCACTCGTCCCATGATCCTAAAGATCAGGCAGCTAGCCTATTCAGCAGTGAGGGCGACGCGACTGGACATATCTATCCCAGGGCTGATTGACAGTGCCATCTTGACTACACTAACCCCCCTTAGGACCACTGTTCA
This sequence comes from Solanum piurae, assembly GCA_029582685.1. NCBI lineage: Eukaryota > Viridiplantae > Streptophyta > Magnoliopsida > Solanales > Solanaceae > Solanum > Solanum piurae. The sequence goes on from JAJOOO010010693.1 coordinate 9,201, forward strand.
TGATCTGACTGCCAGAGTCATTTCTTGTGAGAGAAGATAGGAGGAGACACCTGAGGTTTCAACATTAAAAGCCGAAATAGAAGAGTTGACGAAGGATGTAGCCTATTTGAAGGCTACCAACTTCACAACACTGATGCAGGGAGAAGATGACGAGGATGCTCCTGAGACCTCAGGGATTCCTCCGACTACTATCGTAGATGTGCAGAGGGATGATGTAGGGCATGCAGAGTGAGATGCAGAGACTGAGGATGAGTTGATATAGGTGAACACTAAGGATATACATGAGAGCAGAGAGGAAGGCATATTCAAAAACCTGCCAGATCTTATAGGAGTGGTTGTGCAGTCGATGATCCAAACATCGTCAACTAAGACGTCCACAATAGTTCCCAGTGTATCTACCATGGCTATTCCATCTGAGGTTACTCCGGGCACTGATTCCCATACATAGACTGCTACACCAGCTACTGGTACTCCGACAAAGAGAGATACTGCATAGACTTCTTTACCTCCCTCTCTGTCTTATTATACTTTTACTTTGGGATACTTTATTTTAATTGCAATTCAGGGCAAATTGCTTTTAATTGTAGTGGGGTGAGTCCCACACCTTTTGTGTTGATATTAGTATTGTTTTGTATATATTTGGGTTGTTCTGTTTAAAATTGTTTTTACATTGCTTTCTGTGGATGATTGAGCTCATGGCTCCTTTTAATTTTAAATTATAAAAAGGATTTTGACCGTTCTGAAAAAAAATATTTTTCAATTTTTTTTGACACCGCTTGTGTTGAAAGTGGCTGTTCTTTTGCAAAATTTAAGTCTCAGTTCCAATCAGTACTGATGACTTGAATAGTTCTCTCAATAGAACAAACATGAATGTTCGGTTACGACGAGACCAAATGAAGTTGCATAGATAATATGTGAACTCTTAGCATCTTGTTGTGATAATCCATTTATCGAATTAATTCTCTTGTAATAACCGTTGCACACTAGCGAAAGTGTCTAGTCTTGTTTGATTTAAGTGTCGATGCCTTGTGTGATAAGCTTACTTTGAACCTTGCATGAATAAACCTAGACTTTTCCCCGTTAGTCTGATTGATTTAGTAAGGTGTGCTCCTGAGATGATCTTAGGAAACTTTTGAAAAGTGTGAGCCAATTTGACATATACCTCTTTTGTGGCCTACCCGTGAGCGTGTGAAACTCTTTTGAACACCCCTTGAGCCTTACCTTTCTTTCGAAGAATCTTGATGAACCCTAGACCTTACCTAACCCACTACCTATAATCCTCTAGAGTTGTGATTTAGTTAATAGACAACTTAGGCCAAGAGCCGAATTTGGGGGTATGGTGAAAAGGAAAAGGAGGAGTCAAGAAATGCAAGAAAAGTCTCCCTTAAACCATGGTGTTGCGGAGAAATGTAAACACTACATATAAAATTAAAATTAAAATAAAAAAGAATGAAAAAGAAAAGTTGTGGAATAAAAGTACAAAAGAAATTGTTTTTCCAAGCAATCCATGTAGATGAATAAAAAGATGATTTAGAAGCACAAGAAAAAGAATTGATTAAGGAAAAGAAGGGGATGCCTTGAGAATAGCACATCTCACAAGGCTGAAGAAGTCACTGAACCTAAATGACCATACCTTTACTCAGCCCCATTACAAGCCTTGAAAAGACCTTTTTAATCTTGAGTAGGCCGAATCGAAAGTCGATTGGAAAATAAGGGCAAACCTAGGGGTGAAAACATGCATTGTGTTCCTCTTTTTGAGTGTGAGTGTTGCATCTGATTCCTGGTCTTAAATTGAGTTACCTCTATGTGTGAATATGGAATCATTTTTGTGTGAGGGCAGTTGTGCTAGAATTTACATTAGTAGAAAGTATTGTGAACATGAGAATCTTTGATATTGGTGTGTCACAACTTGAATCTTTGAGTACACAGTTGAATCTTTGCATAAGTAGTTTGAAGTCTTGTTTTGTAAATTCATGATTGAGTCTTGTGTAGTACTATTTTAGACATCCTTTTCGAACAACTGAACTTCAGTTTGCTTAAGGACAAACAAAAGTTTAAGTTGGGGGTGTTGATGAGTTCACAAATTTGACCCATTTAGGGATTTATTTTATTAGAAATGGTGTCCTCAAATGCTTAATTTATCTCAATATCTGATTAAAATGCTTAAGTTTCAGGTATTTGAAGTTTGAATGGAAGCATGGATACTTAGGCGCAAAAAGGAACGAAAAGGCTGAAAAGAACAGGAAAATGAAGGCTTGAGGATCACTGAGTTCACTTGGTGAATCGCCGAAGGGTCTCACTTCGCCTTTTGTTCCAGTGTGCTGAGCCCTGAAAGAAAGGATCAAGTTGGCGGAAAAAGGGAGCAGTCGGCGTGTCACCGAATAGTTCTGCGTAGCAGTATTATGTCGCCCAATGACACAGAGCCGCAGCCAAAAGACGGTGCAAGATGGCAATGAAATACACCGAAAGGAGAATCGTCGAGTTGATCGGCGATTCTGACTAATGTCACCGAGTGATCCGTCACAGCACATATTTTGGAAAACTATAAATACTCGTTGAAAGTTATAGCTTAGTATCAGATTTTAGTATTATATTTTTATTATCACATTGTGGATTTAGTGCTATTTTTATTTTACTCTCAAGTTTGTAGAAGGTTTTGAAAACTTGAAGAAGGGAGTTCATCTTCCCCAAGTTTGAAGTGGGTCTTATCTATTCATCTTTCTTTGCTTAAATCAAGGTTTAATTTCTTATACCCATTTAATTTCATTATCATTTAAGGTGTATTTTATTATTTCTTGATGTGTGGCTAAAAACCCCCATTCTTGGGGTGTGATTTAGCAAATATGTGTTTATATTATTGTTGGGTCTTGCTTGCTGGTAGGTTAGATGTATTTTAATGGTGATTTCACCTAGTGATTGTCGTTTAAGCTAATGGGTTTGTAGTTGCAAATACAAAGCCACCCATGTGTTTTCGGCTTGCTCGAGAGGGAGGTCGCAAAACCAAGACCACTAGGCTGATGTCCTAAGGAGTGGGTCGACATGAGGTTCAACCCGAGAGGGTGAGCCCCAGTCCCATATCCTAACACTCAGCTCGAGAGAGTGAGTGGGGTAAGGCGTAGGCTGGTGTTCATGCGGCAAATGGGTGTCCGAGAGGAATGCATTTGAAACAGGGTAAGTTACTTGAGAGGGAACTTATTTCGATCTAAAGCTTAGCCTAGTCACTATTATCTTACAAATTTTCTATCGAAAACATGTACCCAACTATTTATCTCAACTTGTATTCCAGTCACACCCAAGATCTCATTCCCATACTTGATTTTCTTGTTATTTTTTCTATTTTAGCTATACTTGTGACAAAACCCCAATTTGATATTCGATACTTTTGTGTCCCCCCTTTGATTTACAATGTTTTTAATCATAAATTTCTTTAGCTACGACTAGTTAGAACTAGATTTTCTTTTTCTATCAATTCTCAAAACCGCTCCCTTGGGAAACGACCCCAACCCTCGGTTGGGATACTATATTATCGACGATCGTAGACACTCAAACTGTAGTTAGTGTCGTTGGTCACGATAAGCATCAAAATGGTGCCGCTGCCGGGGAGTGGTGTTACTTGAGAATTTTTAGATTAGTAGAATTTTTGTTCTTCTTCATTGTAATTTACTAACTTCACTTCTAGTTTTGTTTTTCGTTAAGTTGTCCATTTAGATGAGCATGGCTGAGCAGAGTAGTGGTAAAGTTGTTGAAATAAGCCAAGGATTCCAAAAGATTCTCACACTAACCGCACCAGCATCTCAACTAAACATCTTAGCCACCAAAATCTCAGAAATGGAACATCAATGCAATAGCAAGGGGAGGTACATACCCCTTCATGACCGGAAGAATTCTAGAGATGGGGAAAAAAATCATGCCGAGGACACACTTCAAATCATTCTCCAAAAGATCACCGATCAAGATCGGGTGTTTGAAGAAATGAAGGAGAATATCGAAGTGCTGAATCAAATGATCGGATCTCACTCTAGATCAATCCAGCTAATCAGGTCACTCCTGAGTTTTGCAGTGCCTCATCTCCACCCAAAGTAGATATTGGGGTCTCCTAGTAACACTAGGGCCAACCCCAATAACGGAGAATGAAACAGGATTTGCATCATGCCATGACATAAAATAAGGCACTTCTTGGGAGGCAACCCAAGGTTTTACTATTTTTAAATACTATGTTAGAATAATGCTGTGTTGGTTTTGTAGGTTAAAGTGAGAAAGGTGATGAGAAGTACAAGTTGGTGAACCAACGATTCATTTGGCCACTCGCCGAACCTATCGGCGATTCCAATTTAATTAGCCGTTGTGACCCCAAACTAAGGGATGTCCTGTAAAACTCGATGATTTGAGTATGCATTTGGTGCATCGCCGAATTGATCGGCGACAAGATTAATGTCGCCGAATGACCGAGAACTGAATGGTTTATAATGGCCAAAGGTCCAAAAATTTAAAATCTCTCACTTTCCCTCACTCACAAATCTCCTAACTTCACACTAAGGTAGCATTTTCTTTAATTCAGCATTACTCTAGCTTTTTAGTTTGGGACTTGTGCTCGGAATTGGAATACTTTGCCGCCTAGCTTTTCAAATCAAATTTAATTGACATTGAAGGTTGGTTTACTTTTCCCATATTTACATTTGAAAGTTTTTGTACTCATTTGCGATAATTGTCTCTTAGTGATATGTGCTGGGCCTCTCTAATAGGATTAGAATGATTATATGCGTACTTTAACTCAAAAAACTTGTATGTGTCGACTGATTTCAAATGCTCGTAATCTATGTGTTGTATAATGAGTTGGATTGTGATCACATGTTGTTCTAATTGTTTGGGTGAAGCCTGAGTAGCCCTTGTTTGTGCTATTTATCGAACATTTGCTCAATGATAGAGAGGGTGACATCACTCTTAAGAACATATTTCGTCATATGGCTAAATGCGGCAAGTCCGGAGGAAATCTGAATGTTTAGGGGTTATGGGTAGTATGGGTCTCGTTTGAATTTAGTTATTGCATGCTTGGACTTTGCTTCTGGGGTTTGCGGGATTGAATTTGAGAAGATGGACTGAAATAGGCACGTTAAACCATTCGGCGAGCTGGGTCGAGCTCGCCGAGTCGTTCGGCAGTCCACCCAATGTTTCCATCTCACCTTTAATATCAGGTCAAGCTGAGTGAAACTGTGGCTTTTGGCGAGAAGCCATAGGTTGCCGAGCGCACTCGGCGACTCGCCGAAAGTACTCTTGACCGCCTTTTGTATGCTACCTCTGAGACCGTTATGCACTGTAACTTTCAGCGGACAGACCTTTGCTCGTCAAAAGTATTCGTTGAATCGCCGACTAGGTCGGCGAGTTTTTCCGCAATAAGATTTGTTGTGCTAGAGCGTGATTGTGTTTTCTTAAATTCTCTCGATCTTTTGCAAATATGGTTCGCACCAACTTAACTAAGCAACCATATAAAAAGACTAAAGGTATTAAAATCAATCAAGAAGGATCAAATCCTCCAAAAAGGAGAAGGGATGACCTGCACTCGGGAGACAAAGGCAAGAGAAAGAAATATATAGCTAGAAAAGGAGTAGCTATTGAGCAATATTTTGATGAACCACAGGATGAACAACCTTTGATTAACCGAAAGGATGCACTCTGGACCATATCTCAGCCCACAGCAACTAGTACTCCCTCAGTTGCCACTCCTCCGACTACAGACTCAATGCCAGCTCAGGCACCTTCAGTAACTCCTGCACCTCCTATAGTTCCTCCACAGAGGTTGTTAAACAGATTGATAGGTGATGGCTTACAGACCATCATAGAGGAAAAATTACTATCCACAGAGGGTTTGGAAAGAAAGCACACTGAGGTACTTGATACACTCAGATATCATGAGTTGGAGCAGTTCACTAGGCCACGGGGTCCTTACATTCCTTCATGGGTCTGGGAATTCTACGTAGCCTATGGAGAGTTTGTCCCAAAGAATAAGAAAAAGGCTAGTGAGTTCCGACCGGTGAAGTCGGTTGTCGTGAGAGGCAAAGAGGTGGAGTGTCACAGCGAGCACATTAACATTGTATTAGGTCGACCGCTGCACTCAGCACTGCCCTACCAGGGTTTGCCTATTGTTCCATCTATGGATGATTTGAAGGGTTGGTTAGATCCGATGATCTGTGACATCACCCCGAGGTGGACGGATGCAGGAGCTCATATTGAAAAGAGGGATATGAACATCGCCTCCCGGTACTGGTTTGGTTTCATCAGCAGGACTATCATGCCATCACAGAATGAGTCCATCCTGTGTCACCCTAAGGAAGTCTGCCTTGGTTCTATCATGGCAAGGATGCAGATAGACCTGGTACTGCTGGTTTCACAGGAGATGGCTATTAGAGCTAAACAGACACAGACGTCTCTGCCTTTTCCTGTTCTAATCACTGAGTTATGCCGGCGTGTCAGAGTACCCCGGGATCCTTCTAGAGATATAGAGGTAACCCCATCTTCCTCCACCGATATCCGGCGTATAAAAGTCGAGTTCACGCGAGAGGAGACTGATGGGAGAATAGCAGCTCCAACAGAAACTTCTCCAGAGGTCGATGTTGACTCATTACCAGCAGCAGAACCTTCGTCTACTCTAGCTTCAGAGTCTTCAGGTATACCCGCCCCTTCTTCTCAGACCCCAGGTGCCTCGTCTTCCTTTCAGCGTACCAGGATCACTCGTCCCATGATCCTAAAGATCAGGCGGCTAGCTTATTCAGCAGATGTAAGGGCGACGCGACTGGATAGATCTATCCCAGGGATGATTGAAAGTGCCATCTTCACTGTACTAAACCCCCTTAGGACCATTGTTGAAGATCTGACTACCAAAGTCACTGCTTGTGAGAGCAGAAAGCGGGAGACACCCGAGGTTTCACCATTAAAAGCAGAAATAGCAGAGTTGAAGAAGGATGTAGCCTATTTAAAGTCTATCAACTTAACTACACTGATGCATGGAGCAGATGACAAGGATGCTCCTAAGACCTTGGGGATTCCTTCGGCTACTATCGTAGATGTGCAGAGGGATGATGCAGAGCATGCAGAGACTGAGGATGAGTTGATACATGTGAATGCTGAGGAGACACGGGAGAGCAGAGAGGAAGGCATATTCAGAGACCTGCCAGATCTTATAGAAGTGGTTGTGCAGCCGATGATCCAAACATTGTCGATTGAGACGTCCACAGCAGTTCCCAGTGGATCTAGCATGGCTATTCTTCTGAGGTTACTCCGGGCACTGATGCCCATACACAGACGACTACACCAGCTACTGAGACTCCGACATAGAGAGAAATTGCATAGACAGGACCTTTCTTTACCTCCCTCGCTGTCTTATTATACTTTTACTTTTGGATACTTTATTTTAATTGCATTTGAGGATAAATTTCTATTAATTGTAGTGGGGTGAGGCCCACACCTTTTGGGTTGATATTCGTGTTGTTTTGTATATATTTGGGTTGTTCTATTTAAAATTGTTTTTACATTGCTTCCTGTGGATGATTGAGCTCATGGCTCCTTTTGGTTTTAAATTATAAAAATGATTTTGCCCGTTTCGAAAAAAATTATTTTTCGAAAATTTTTCCACCGCTTGTGTTGAAAGTGGCTGTTCTTTTGAAAACGTTAAGTCTCAGTTTCGAGCAGTACTGATGACTTGAATCGTGCTCTCAATATAATGAACATGAATGTGCGGCTACGACGAGACCAAATAAAGTTGCATTGACAATTTGTGAACTCTTAGCATCTTGTTGTGATTAGCCATTTATCGAATTGATTCTCTTGTAATGACCGTTGCACACTAGGGAAAGTGTGTAGTCTTTTTGACTTAAGTATCGATGCCTTGTGTGATGAGCTTACTTTGAACCTTGCATGAATAAACATAGAATTTGCCCCATTAGTCTGATTGATTTAGTAAAGTGTGCTCCTGAAATCATCTTAGGCAACTTTTGAAGAGTGTGAGCTAATTTGACCTATACCTCTTTTGTGGCCTACCCGTGAACGTGTGAGACTCTTTTGAACACCCCTTGAGCCTTACCTTTCTTTTGAAGAATCTTGATGAACCCTAGACCTTACCTAACCCACTACCTATAATCCTCTAGAGTTGTGATTTAGTGAATAGCCAGCTTAAGATAAAAGCCTAAGTTGGGGGTGTAGTGAAAAGGAAAAGGAGAAGTCAAAAAGTGCAATAAAAAGTCTCCCTTAACCCATGGTGTTGCGAAAAAATGGAAACCCTCCATACAAAAAAAAAGAGAAAAAGAAAAGAAAAGAATGAAAAAGAAAAGTCGTGGAATAAAAGTACAAAAGAAATTGGGTTTCCAAGCAATCCATGGAGATGAATATAAACGTGATTTAGAAGAACAAGAAAAGAATTGATTAAGGAAAAGAAGGGGATACCTTAAGAATAGCACATCTCACAAGGATGAAGAATTCACTAAGCCTAAATGACCATACCTTTACACTCAGCCCCATACAAGCCTTGAAAAGACCTTTTTGATCTTGAGTAAGCTGAATCGAAAGTCGATTGGAAAATAAGGGCAAACCTATGGGTGAAAACATGCATTGTGTTCCTCTTTTTTAGTGTGAGTGTTGTATCTGATTCCTGGTCTTAAATTGAGTAGCCTCTAGGTGTGAATATGGAATCATTTTTGTGTGAGGGCATTTAGATACTTTCGTTGAGCTTGAACATACATTAGTAGAAAGTATTATGAACATGAGAATCTTTGATATTGGTGTGTCACAACTTGAATCTTTGAGTACACAGTTGAATCTTTCCACAAGTAGTTTGAAGTCTTGTTGTGTACATTCATGATTGAGTCTTGTGTAGCACTATTTTAGACATCCTTTTTGAAAAGCTGAACTTGAGTTTGCTTGAGGACAAGTAAAAGTTTAAGTTGGGGGTGTTGATGAGTCCACAGATTGGACTCATTTATGGCTTTATTTTAATCGAAATAGTGTCCTCAAATGCTTATTTTATCTCAATATCTGATGAAAATTCTTAAGTTTCAGGTATTTGAAGTTTGAGTGGAAGAATGGACACTTAGGCGCAAAAAGGAACGAAATGGCTGAAAAGTCTCACTTGGTGAATCGCCGAAGAGTCTCACTTCGCCTTTTGTTCCAGTGTGCTGAGCCCTGAAAGAAAGGATCAAGTTGGCCGAAAAAAGGAGTAGTCGGCGTGTCGCCGAATAGTTCTGCGAAGCAGTACTATGTCACCCAATGACACAGAGCTGATGCCGAAGGACGGTGTAAGATGGCGATGAACTACACCAAAAGGCGAATCGCTGAGTTGATCGGCGATTCCGACTAATGTCACCGAGTGATCCGCCACAGCACATATTTTTGAAAACTATAAATACTCGTTGAGAGTTATAGCTTAGTATCCGATTTTAGTATTATATTTTTATTATCAGATTTTGGATTTAGTACTATTTTTATTTTCCTCTCAAGTTTGGAGAGGGTTTTGGAAACTTGAAGAAAGGATTTCATCTTCCCCAAGTTGGAAGTGGTTCTTCTCTATTCATTTCCATTTGCTTAAATCAAGGTTTAATTTCTTATACCCATTTTATTTCATTATCATTTTAGGTGTATTTTGTTATTTCTTGATGTGTGGCTAAAACCCTCAATTCTTGGGTGTGATTTAGCAAATATGTGTTGATAGTATTGTTGGGTCTTGCTTGCTGGTAGGTTAGATGTATTTTTAATGGTGATTTCACCTAGTGGTTGTGGTTTAAGTTAATGGGTTTGTAGTTGCAAATACAAAGCCACCCATGTGTTTTCGGCTTGCTCGAGAGGGAGGTCGCAAAACCAAGACCACTAGCCCTAGTCCCATATCCTAACACTCAGCTCGAGAGAGTAAGTGGGGTAAGGCGTAGGCTGGTCTTCATGCGGCAAATGGGTGTCCGAGAGGAACGCATTTGAAACGGGGTAAGTTTCTCGAGAGGGAACTTATTTCCATCAAAAGCTTAATCTAGTCACTATTATCTTATAAATTTTCTATCAAAAGCATGTACCCAACTATTTATCTCAACTTGTATTGCGGTCACACCCCAAGAACTCGTCCCCATACTTGATTTTCTTGTTAATTTTGCTGTTTTAGCTATACTTGTGACAAAACCCAAAATTGATATTTGACACTTTTATGACCCCTCTTTGATTTACAATGTTTTTAATCGTATATTTCTTTAGCTTAGACTAGTTAGAACTAGATTTTATTTTTCTATCAATTCTCAAAAACGCTCCCTTGGGAAACGACCCCAACCCTCGGTTGGGTTACTATATTATCAAAGATCGTAGACACTCGAACCGTAGTTAGTGTCATTGATCACGATAAGAATCAGTGGTCACTTGTATGTTATGAGTCTTTCACTTAGATGTTTATGTATTGTTAGATCTAGGGGCTACTTTTCTTTTGTATCTCTGTTTATAGCAGTAAACTTCGGTGTCAGCCCCAAAACTCTTTTAGCGCCCTTCTTAGTCTCTGCTCCAGTTTGTGACCTAGTTATAGCTAGACAAGTATACATAAATTGCCCTGTCACAGTCTCTGGTACTCACCTCAGCAGATCGATATTGTAAATTTAGAAATGGTAGATTTTGATATCATTCTAGGCATTGATTGGTTACATTCCTGTTATGCCTCACCCGATTGTAGAACTAGGATCGTTTAGTTTCAGTTTCCAAGCGAGTCAGTCTTAGAATGGAAGGGTAGTATATCAGTGCATGTAGGTTGATTTATCTCTTACCTTAAGGCCAGTAAGATGATCTCTAAAGGGTATATCTATCATCTTGTTCGGGTTAAGGATTCAAGTTCGAAACCCCAACTCTTAAGTCAGTCCCAATAGTAAATGGGTTTCCAGAAGTGTTTCCAGAAATCTGCCCGAAGTTCCTCCTGAAAAAGGAAATCAACTTCAGAATAGATCCCCTCCCAGATACCCAGCCTATTTTTATTCCTCCTTATAGAATGGCTCCAACCGAGCTTAAGGAACTGAAGGAGAAGTTGAAAGACCTTCTATATAAGGGCTTAATTAGATCTAGTATCTCTCCATGGGGTGCTCTAGTGTTGTTTGTGAAAAAGAAAGATGGTTCTCTCAGAATGTGCATTGACTATCATCAATTAAACAAAGTCACCATCAAGAATAAGTATCACATCCCTAGGATTAATGACTTGTTCGACCAACTTTAGGGTGCTAGTTGATTTTCTAAGATAGACCTCAGATCTGGCTATCATCAGCTTAGAGTTAGTGATAGTGACATTCCGAAGACATCTTTCAGGACTCGGTATGGTCACTATGAATTTGTAGTTATGTCTTTTGGACTAATAAATTCTCTGGCATTTTTCATGAACTTAATGAATATGGTGTTCAAATAGTATTTAGACTTGTTCATCATCATTTTTATCGATGATATCCTCATTTATTCTGGGAGTGAGGATGAGCATGCGACTCATCTAAGATTTGTTATGTAAACTTTCAAAGATCGCCAGTTATTCACTAAGTTCAGTAAATGTGAATTTTGGATACAGTTGGTCGCTTCCTTGGTCATGTCGTACCTAGCGAAGGGATCCCAGTGGATTCTCAGAAAATTGAGGTAGTGAAACACTGGCCCAGACCCACCTCTCCAACAGATATCATAAGTTTCTTGGGTTTAGCCGGTTATTACTTGATATTTTTTAAAAGATTTTCATCCATAGCTTCCCTATTGAACAAGTTTACTAAAAACAAGGTCAAATATCAGAGGGCAGATGAGTGTGAGAAAAGTTTCCCAGAACTGAAGACTAGGTTGACTACAACTCTTGTCTTGACTCTACTAGATTCTTCAGACAGGTATGTAATTTATTGTGATGCATCCAAGGTCAGCCTAGGTTGTGTGTTGATGAAGCGAGGTAAGGTCATAACTTATGCTTCTAGACAGCTTAAGGTCCATGAGAAGAACTACCCAACACATGATCTCTAGCTTGCAGCCGTAGTATTTGCCCTAAAGATTGGGAGACACATACTTGTATGGTGTTCATCTTGATGTATTCACAGATCATAAGAGCCTCCAGTATGTGTTCACCCAGAAAGAGTTGATTCTTCAAAATAGGAGATAGCTTGAATTCCTCATAGACTATGACACGAATATGTTTTACCATCCTGGTATGCCCAATGTAGTGATTGATGCTCTCAGCAGGCTGTCTCTGGGTAGTGTAGCACATGTTGAGGAAGAAAGGAAAGAGCTAGCCAAAGATGTTCACCGATTTGCTCGCTTAGGAGTTTGCCTTACGGACACATCAGATAGTGGGGTGATAGTTTAGAATGGATCAGAATCTTCATTGGTAGCGGTGATTAGGGAAAAGCAGGATAGTGATCCTATATTACTTCAGCTGAAAGGTGCAGTTCATTATCAGAAAGTTGAAGTTTTCTCCTAAGAGGAAGATGGTGTACTTCGTTACCAGGGTTACTTATGTGTTCCTAATGTGGGCGAGTTGAGGTAGCATATCCTTACAAAAGCTCATAACTATAGGTATTCCATTCATCCAGGTTCCATAAAGATGTATCGAGCTTTACGGGAAGTCTTGGTGGAACGACATAAAGAGGGATATAGCAGATTTTGGGGCTATGTGTACTAACTGTCAACATGTTAAGGTAGAACATCAGAAACAAGAAGGTATAACTTAGGAGATTAACATTCCTACATGAAAGTTGGAAGATATAAATATGGACTTCATTATGGGTTTACCTCGTACTCGCAGACAGCATGACTACATTTGGGTGATAGTAGATAGTCACTAAGTCCGCTCACTTCTTCGCTATCAAGACTACAGATTTAGCGGAGGACTACACCAAAATCTACATCAATGAGATAGTCAAGTTGTATGGGGTTCCCTTGTATATTATCTAAGATAGAGGTCCTCAGTTTACCTCTCATTTATGGAAATTGTTTCCGAAAGGTCTTGGAACTCAGGTAAATCTCAGTAGAGTATATCATCCACAGACAAATAGTTATGAAGAACGTACCATTCATACCTTAGAGGACATCTTGAGAGCATGCGTGATCGATTTCAAGGATAGTTAGGAGGATCGCCTACCTCTCATAGAGTTAGCCTATAATAACTACTTCCATTCTAGTATTCAAATGGCCCCGTATGAGGCACTATATGGGCGTATATGCAGGTCCTCGATTGGTTGGTTTGAAGTAGGTGAAGCAGCCTTGATAGGGCTAGATTTGGTTCATGAAGCTATGAAAAAAGTGCAGTTCATCCAAGATAGACTAAAAACAGCTCAAAGTTGTCAGAAGTCCTATGCAGATGTGAGGAGAAGGGACTTAGAGTTCAAAATTAATGATTGAGTTTTCCTAAAGGTGTCACCTATGAAAGGGGTGATGAGATTTAGCAAGAAAGAGAAGCTCAGTCCTAGATACGTAGGTCCTTACAGAATCCTGAAAAATGTTGGTAATGTGGAATATGAGTTAGAGTTGCCAGCAGAACTAGCAGTGGTTCATCTAGTCTTTCACATTTCCTTGTTAAAGAAGTTTGTGGGTGATCCGGCATTGATAGTACCATTAGAGAGTGCGGTTGTTTAGGATAGTCTCCCTTACGAAGAAGTACCAGTTGATATCCTTGAATGTTAGATTCGTAGGTTGAGAAATAAAGAAGACGCTTAAGTGAAGGTTTTATGGAGGAGTCAGTCTGTAGAGGGAGCTACTTGGGAAGTAAACGCAGCCATGAAGGCCAAGTATCCTCACCCCTTTCCTTACGATTTCCTTCCAGCTTGAGGTAATAGTTCATTTCACGCCACGAGGCTACCCTCTGGGGATAAGCACGGGACATAATATCACGAGTGATCCCAAGCTAAACCTGAAGCTGGCATATCATAAGCATACTACCACAACTGAATAAAGAGATACTATCCAGAAGCTTAAAACAATAGATAACTTAAAGTGGGGAATACCCAATACTGATCTAAATATATAAATAATTTCTAAGAGTTTAGTGATACTGAACAATCACTCAAAAGTTAAAGATGAACCTAATACTATGTCTAAAAAAGTCTCTAACTGACTAGAGTTGCTGGGACATGTCCCAAGCTAACCCTAGAAAAACTGAAACTGAAATGACAGACTAAATCTAAAATCATGTCTATTTTCCTCGAAGTATGATGACTCAGCCCTGAAACTGTTGAATATGGATCGAAAACCAATCTACGCGTGATCTGAATGCTGAGGACCTGAACCTACATCAGGAAAAGATGTAGCTCAGAGTATGCGTCAGTACTTGGAAGGTACTAAGCATGCATGATAGAAAAAAATTTGAACAAAACATATAAGCTGAACAAACCATAACTGAGCAATGACATAATCTTAACATGATGGAAATACTGAGATATAATTGAAAAGAACTGAAATGAATGCAATGACCAAGTACATAACGTGCGAAGACTAAATACTAAAGTATAACTAAAAACCTGGTAAAATACACTAGATTCTGATTATGGGAGCTACTATTGACCGACATAAAATCACGTGAGTTGAACGTGGAGTCCGTTGTATATGCCCCATCAAGAGGACCCAATATACCTTGCTAGGGGTATATAGGCATGATTGTTCGACGTATATGCCCCATCGAGAGGACCCAATATACCTTGCCAGGGGTATAAAGGAATGAATGGTGTGATCCCTAAAACTGATGCCAACAGAAAGGACTTAACCTATAGGGGCACGTAGTTTTGGGACTATAAGTGTACACTTAAACCCTAGTACACTCGGTACTAAGCCTACTCCCAACTGAGTATGTATATGGTACATTATGACTGAAATACTAAATTGCCCAAAATACTGACATGCAAATCTGAGAATGTAACAATTTTATACTCAAAATGCGACATTCGAAACTGGAGCATGTTTATTTGTTTAACTGACCTAGCATGTCTAATTCATGAACTAAGAGAATCAACACAACTAAGGTTCTGAGTTTCATGCAAAGAACTAAGCAATGATTCCACGAAAACATGATAATCTGATTAGGAATACCGTAAGAGCTAAATCACAACTAATATTTAAGGTTTTAGAAACCTTAGGTCTAACCAAGATACAGGAATCAAGAATCTGACTGAATTCTTGGGACAAAGTGAATGAAAGGATCAACCAGTGAAATCCCACATACCTGGTAACAAAATTTATGGAGAAATCTTTCAATTTTGGGGCGGGAACTGAAGAAAACTTGATACGTTCTTGGAGAAACCTATCACCTCTTTTCTCCCTTTTTCATTCAAATTTTGATTAACTTAGGTGAATTCTAGAGACTAATGGTTTGGGGTAAAATATGACTAGAATAATAGGATAAAACTGACAAAAATGCAGTAATTTTGGTATTAAATAATTAGAAAAAGACCCTATTACCCCTAAACTAAAAGTTGACTTGCCTATTGACGGAGCTGACTGATTGGGCCGTAAGTCGACTGACGGTCCATCTTGTCAGTCATCGTTTGGCTGTCAAAGGGCTGAAATCTAGGGTCTCAAACCTAACAGTCGAGTGGCCCATAGATGAAACTGACTGGCTGGCCATAAGTCGACTGACAGTTCGTCCTGTCAGTCGTTATTTGGCTGTCAGAGGGCTGAAATCTGGGGTTTGAAACTAAAAGTTGATTGGCTCATCGACAGAGTTGACTGACGGTTCGTAGATGGCCTCCTTCGGTAGCACCTGCAACTTATGAAAATCTGGAATGTTTTCTTCCTCGAATCTGGTGTGTTACAGTTCCTCTCTAGTCTCTCAGTTTACTCATGCACAAATTCAGTCTTAGTATCATGCTCCTTCAGTTGTTCTTGCATTTCAGCATATTTGCATGTTCTTGGAACTTAGTTCAGTTAGATATCAGTTTCTAGTACTTAGTTGTAGGGATTGCAGCTCCTTCCCTCCATACTCAGCTTGTTTAGATTTCATTCGAGGATGAATGTTCCCAATGGGGAGATATTGTAACACCTCAAACTCGAGAAAATAGAAAAATGCAGTTTCCCAGAATCTGGTGTCAGAATCAATGAATAGCACCCACGGACCGTAAGTATAACCGCGGACCGTAGGT
>JAJOOO010010694.1:0-11113 GCA_029582685.1 Solanum piurae
CCTCAACACACCACTCTTCCCCTAAAAATCATTTTTCACTCACAAGTTTCAACCAAGATAGTCAACAGCTAGCTAGAAATGTTTTTCATGACAGGGAACCAATTTCATATGAAGATGCAGTGCCTGACCCTGCCTGGCAAGCAGCAATGACATATGAATTTAAAGCCCTGTATGCCAATCACACTTGGGACTTAGTTAAATTGCATGTGGGGAAGAAAGCAATAGGTTGTAGGTGGGTTTATAAAATCAAGCACAAAGCTGATGGTACAATAGAGAGATATAAGGCTAGATTGGTTGTGAAGGGATATACTCAACAAGCTGGTATTGACTATAATGAAACCTTCTCACCAGTGGTCAAAATGACCACTGTTAGGACACTGATCAGCATAGCTGTAAATAAAGGGTGGGATATGTATCAATTGGATGTGAATAATGCCTTCCTTCATGGAGACTTATATGAGGAAGTGTACATGGACATACCTCCAGGTATCATGGTGCAAGACACAAGTTTGGTTTGTAAATTCAAGAAGTCTTTATATGGTTTAAAACAAACAAGTAGACAGTGGTATGACAAGTTGACTCAAGTATTGTGCTCAAGAGGCTATTCTCATTCAGACAGTGACTACTCTTTGTTTTATAGAAAGATTGGTTCTTCTCTGGTTTTTGTTGCTGTTTATGTAGATGATGTGATCCTGACAGGCACTGATGAGCATGAAATCATTTCCCTGAAGGCATTCCTCCATGATGAATTCAAGATAAAGGACCTGGGAAAACTTCAGTACTTCCTAGGATTGGAAATATTTTACAAAGATACAGGAGTTCTAATTTCTCAAAGAAAATTCACCACAGATTTGTTACAGGAGTTTGATTGTTCGGACTGTAAACCAACTATGTCCCCCCTAGAATCCATAGTCAAGCTCAAGGCTAATGAAGGTGCTCTACTGAAAGATCCTACACATTACAGAAAACTGGTAGGTAAGCTAAATTTTTTAACTAATACAAGGATAGATATAGCCTTCAGTGTCCAACATCTTAGTCAATTTTTCCAATCTCCTAGAGAACCACACCTCAAGGCTGCATATCATGTGTTGAGATACCTTAAAGCTGATCCTTGCCTGGGAATTTTCCTATCCAACAGTACAGATTGTAGCATTACTGCATATTGTGATTCAGACTGGGCTGCATGTCTTGATTCTAGAAAGTCAGTTAGTGGTTACATTGTATTGATGGGTGATAGTCCCATCAGTTGGCAGTCCAAGAAACAAACAACCATCTCATTGTCCTCAGCAGAAGCAGAGTACAGAGCTGTTAGAAAGGTAGTGGGAGAACTGGTGTGGCTGGAGAAAGCCTCATTGTGCTTCACCACATACCAACTGGAGATCAACTGGCTGATGTTCTGACAAAACCTTTACCTAGTGATCAACACTCTATTTTACTGCACAAGCTGGCAGTGAGTTACTCACCTCCAACTTGAGGAGGGGTATTAAGATATATAGTTTAGTTTTATACTTAGTTTTATGTATAAACTGGAGAGTAATTACAATAACTGAGATGTCAAAGTTAGTTAGAAGAATATGCTGAGCTGTCAAAGTTAGTTAGAAGTGTATCAACTGAACATTCTAGAAGTTAATTTCGAGCATCTAATTAGTTAGTGTTAGATATTTTTTTTCTCATCATGTATATAATGTTGAACACTTATCATGAATGAATTAATTTTCATTTCCCCAAATTACAAGCTGTGCATTCCTCTCTGTTCTTATTCCTCATTTCCAGTTTTTGCTCAAGTGTTCATCAATGGAGAACTGTAATTCTCCTCAGTTCAACATTAGTCTAATAGGCATACGATCAAAATGAATAAACAACATCATAAAGTTCTATATTGATTAAAATTGTTAAACATGATAGTATATGTACGTTGCACATGATTTTTATGTCTATTATAAATAAAAAATAAGAATAAATTGTGCATAATAACAATCAACATCAAGATCAATCCAACACTCGTTTAAATAAAAAAATGTAAGATTGAGGAATAATTTCTCATAGAATATAATGGTTACATATTCAGTGAACTCATATGCCTAAAAGAAATGCTAATTGCAAGTCATTCAGGTAATTAGATTTGGTATAATTGAGTATAATTATGTTGTCTGACGTGTTTTATTGGTCAGTAAGTACTTGAGTGTAATTGACATGAATAATTACACTCTTCAATTCTCAAGAAGGGGTTGTAAATTGATGGTAATTACATGATCTAATTACAAGCTGCTTACTTTTTAATTCTTCTTTTCATTTTTATTTTTACTTTTTCATTTTAATTTATTTTTACTTTATAGGTTATAAATATAGTTTTTTTTTAAAAATAATGGAGTTTGTATATACTTTTTATTTGAGGATATTAAATAGAAACTGATTTGTTTCCAACTTGCACAATTTTTCCATAATTAAGAATTAAAGTTACAAATTCATTTTAATATATAGAGCCTCAATTTATATTTTTCCAACAAATAAAATTCCAAAAACAAGTTCATTTCAATTAGAATTGCAAAATGAGAATTGTCTTAGGATTTGGAATTAAGTATTAATAGTTCTTCACTTGATTCGTTATTCTTTTTAATAAGTCACAATCCAACTTATATAATTGCTTGCTATTTTATGGTTAATATTTTGCTAAATTTTGTATAGCTTTAAATTTTCATATAACAAAAGTAGTAAATAAGGAAAAATTTAAAAAAAAATCCCCAACTAGCACTATGAAAGGGAAAAACATAAAAACTGGGAAACAAATATGCTATATATATAAACTATACTAGAACGGACAATTTCAGTCCCATATTTATAAATGAATACATTTTATTCATATGTTAATGAATTGAATCACTTGGATAAATATGAATTTAAATTTATTGTAACCTATAAGAATATGCATGGTAAATATACTTTTAGAATATATTTTAAAGACATGAAAAAATAAATAGATAAGAAGAAGTAAAATAAAAGTCCATAATAGAATCCAAGAAGGGTAAAATGGGTTAGGATCATTTATTCTAATTCATATTTATCTATATTTATATGAATATATTACTAGGATCTAATTCATATTTGACCAAATACATTTCTATGTATATAAAATGGATAGTTTACGATCCAATCCATTTTCAATCCATCCAATCGGCCCTTTTGCCTCTCTTATACCACATTGAGAAAAGACACTCACATTTCAAGAAAAAAGCACTCTGAAATTATTGTAATGAAGGAAAAAGAAGCAGAATTTATGTGGAAGAGAGGTGGAACATTGGGGAAAGGAAGCTATGGTTTTGTTTCATTGGCTTTTACTGATACTGATTCTCCTATGAATGTTCCATCTATCATTGCCGTTAAATCTTGTACGTTGAGTCACTCTCAGTCTCTTCCAAATGAAAGGAAATTTTTAAGAATGTTTGATGATTGTCCTCAAATTATTCGATGTTTTGGATTTAAAGTCACCCAAGAAGATGACTCACATATTTACAATTTGTTGCTCGAATATGCCTCAGTTGGAAGTGTTGCTGATCGTCTTGGTGAACGAGGATTGCTTGAGTTTCAAGTCCAAAAGCACACAAAGAATATTCTTTTAGGGCTCAGTTTGATTCACAAAAAAGGAATCATTCATTGCGACATAAAACCCCACAACATTCTTCTTACTACTACTAATGGCTATAATTCGGCTGTAGTGGCAAAGATTGCTGATTTCGGGCTTGCCCTGACTTCGGAACAAAACAGGACGCAGAAGCAGGGGCTCAGAGGAACTAAAAGGTACATGGCACATGAATCTCTACTTAAGCAGGAGTACGGTCCAGGAGTTGATATTTGGGCACTTGGATGCACGGTTTACGAGATGATCACTGGGAAACCCCTATGGAAATCATCAAATTCTGAACCAAAATTTGAGAATCCCAAACTGTCTACAGAGGCAAAAGATTTCCTGAATAATTGTCTGGTCAAGAATCCAAGCTCACGTTGGACTGCAGGCATGCTCTTGAATCACTCTTTTCTGAAAATAGCTGACATGGTCCTGCCTCCAGAGTTCACGAGGAAGAGGACAGGTAATCATTCCATGTACTTTTCACGGCTATGCCAAAACAAAGCATTAAGGAGACACACACACGTTCTTGATATGGTTACAGAAATTAGTGCAGATTCTGAAAGCGGAAACTCAGAACTTGGTACAGATTCTGAAGGCAGAAACTCAGAACTTGGTGCAGATTCTGAAGGCGAAAACTCAGAACTTGGTGCAGATTCTGAAGGTGGAAACAACATTGGTTTGTAATGTATGTAAAGTAGTAAGAAGTATGTATGGGCTTCATCCTCTCTTACAGATTTGTTGGTTGGGGTATGTAGACCCTTTTAGATTTAATTATCCCTAATATAATGGAGCTTTAAATTATGAAAGAGAAGCGTTGAACAAATCTCATGTCATAGTATGTGAGAGTCCTTGAGTTGATTCATAATAAACGTGATCGTATTATACAAACGTCCAAGCAAGATTACATGTTGTGTCTAACTCATTTCATTACATCTCAGTTCTCACCAATTAAACAACCCTCAATAGTAGTAATTTATTTAGGTTTTCTCCTAGGGGCGGATCCAACATTGCAAAACTATCTATGGGTTAAAGTTCACTAAAATAATTATGAGTAACATATAGTACTATATATGAATTGATAATTTTAAAAATATAAACAATTAATGCTAAAACCTTAAAAATATAAATCCCCTCTATTTTCTCCCATATATATATATTTAGTATATAACATATGGAATGATTGCTTTTCAACTTCATCATTTCCTTTTCTCATATTTGTACGGCAAACAAATCTAACTTCAAAACCATACACTTGGTCCTACAAGTACAAAACATTACATTATGATTGAAGATTTGAATCATATATACTTCATTCATAGGACATTAAATATGTTAACAGACATCAATAAGGAAGTTTCTATTGTCTAGATGAGACATGACTTTATCTGAATGTCTTTCTTTTAAATTGTCGCAATGATGTACAACTTCTGGTGAATATTTTATAAAAAAATTATAGCTTTAAATTTCCATCTATTAAAATTAGTTAATTAGAAAATATTTAATAGAATATATCCTACTAGCAATATGAAAGGGAAGACAGAAAAAATAGGAAACAAATTTGTTATATATACTACTGTCCCATCTTGAGCCTATACCCCAGGCGTGGCCGGCACTTGATGTCATTACTAGCCCGAGCATATCCATAACATGGCATTGAACATGAGCATACATCTAAACATGAGCGGGAGAATGCATTTGAAAAGACATGTTTCATAAAAAGAGATTTCTAACATAAGTCATAAAACCTTAAAATTATTGTCAAAGGACACGAAGAGCCAAATGTAACATAATTATTCATCTATCTATCTATGAAGTCTCTATACATATCTGAGTAATACTTACCGAATAAGGCCTCCGGAATACCTTAAACACGTAAACATAAATCACTGGAAAGATGTAGGCTATTCCCTAAGAAAACGGAGACGGGTTCACTAATAGGAGAAGCTATAGAACCTAGCAAGTGGCTTGATCACGTGTAAGCAGTGGCGGACCCAGAATTTTCGTTCAGGAGGTTCGAAAAATAAAAGTATAAACGTGTATATATAAGCCAACAAAACAAAATTTCAAAAAAGTAGTAGTATTTAGTTTTAGTGGCGGACCCTTGAATTTTTTTGGATTTAAAACCACACTTTTAGTATGTTTTATAAAATAAAAAACTAAAAATAAAACGTGAAAACGGAACTCCTTAAAAAGAAAAATAAAACTGAAACTGAAAAAGAAAAAAATAAAACGCTAATGCAGGGATTCAAATCCTCGACATGAGGCTTAATTTTCAGGGAACCTGCCGTTGGGCTATCTCTTTCTCCTTGTCATTGAGGGGGTTCAAAATATATATATCCACATAAATACAGAAAATTACCTTATATATACAGTGTAATTTATTGCCGAGGGGGATCGGGTGAACCCCCTAGAACCAACGTGGGTCCACCCCTGCGTGTAAGTGATGCAAAAGATGCAGCACCTTCGATAGAAGGGACGTAATTACATAAGAAATTATAGTGTATGTAAAACTATGGAATGAAACATAACATACATATCAAGATCAATATAAGCACAGTTAACATAGTCATAATCGTAATATATGAAGGTTAAGAGATGAGATCGTTCAGTCTGCCTTAGGGATACCTCTTTTATCATATTTTAGTTCATTATGAGAGATTAATAGTGTAACCGATATAACCATCATATGAACGCATGTAGTCTCTGATCTCGTCCCGATCAGCCAAGTCATCTCATACCTTACCGAGTACGACACATACATGTACATATCATACGGATCCATAACTAGCCCTTACTAGGGAATTTTTGGTGGAGCGATGAAATGCATAGAGATCAGAAAGAACACTAACGAAGAAAACACTTTGTTGGACCAAATCTAACACTGAGAGACGAAATTTAGGGGAGTGAATGGAATTAGATACCCAGTAGTCCTAGCCGTAAATGATGGCTACTAGGCGTTGTGTGTATTGACCCGTGCAGTGTTGTAGCTAACGCATTAAGTATCCCGCCTAGGGAGTACGTTAGCAAGAATGAAACTCAAAGGAATTGACGGAGGTCATTAGCATAAAATGAGTCACCTAAACCAACGGTATGATCCATAACCTACGTCGATAAATGTAGTTTCAGACGCTTTTCATTTGGACTTATGCCTTTTTGGTCGACTACTTAGATCTCTTAAGCTCATATGATCATGGATTAGCCCGAAGACTCATATTCATAACATTTAAGGACCATAGCTCATAAATTTCATTCATATCATCACGTCATGAGGTTACAATTCATGTATCATAAATTTGCATTTATGAGAGACATATACCATATCATAATAATAAAGTTATATAGAGAATCATAAGATAGCATCATAATTAAAGTCTTAAATTTGGGAACTTTCATAACTCATAGTTCTAGGGTTCATAACATAAGAATTTCCAAGAAAATATTAAGAAATCGCAAAAGAGTTATCAAGAATCTATAAAGAAAATCATTAATGTAGTTCTCAAGAAAAAAATTTCTTCTTTTAGTAATCAATCATAATTTCATGTAGAAAATCTTAGAAAACTCATGCGTAGAAGAATTATCAAGAAATTAAAATACTTTCATAGAGGAAATCTTGTAAAAACTCATGGGTAATTAAAGAATTATCAAGAAATTGAAATACTTTCATGGAGATTGGGATTTCATGAAGAATCAAGAACGATTCAAGAATATGAGGTTTCGTTCTAACCCTAATTCATTCACGAAGGATTTTTATGAATCATGAAAACGTAGTTTGTGGGGAAGAACAAGTTGTTACATGTGGAGATAGTCTTACATACCTTAGTGATGAAACATGATGAAGAACCTTGGAAGATGCCTTGAAGTTTCTTGAAGTTCTTGAACGTAGGAATTTATGAGTAAAATGAGAGGGTGTAATTATGAAAAATTGAATTTTTACACGTTTAGAGTCACGATTTAGATAACTCCACCAAAGATTTTTAGAACAAAAAGATCATCAAAAAAAAAAAAACAGGAGTTGGAATTAAGATGAAATTTCATATAAACGGGAAGTGAAGTTTGCTTCCTCTCCATGTCGCGGACCTGGTCGTGGACTTCCACCAGGTTAGAGCATCTCTGATAAATAAGTCATAATTTATTACTTCGGACTCTGATTGACAAACGGTCGATGGAGTTGGAAAGAGGACTCGTCGAAGTTTAATTTGATAGGTTATGAGTCACCTAACTCTTCATATTATAAGAGATATGGTCATTTTAAGTTTACTCTTATATGAACTCATGCGAAAATTTAGTCGGTAGGAAAGGTTTGAACTTGACTTTGTGATAGAGGTCTTGTATGACTCTAAACCACATCTAATACACTTCTCACAAATAGGAATGAACCTTAACACATGTATAATAATATCACTTGGCTCAATTTAATACGCTCACGACGAAAAATTCAGATCATTAGAATATAATTTACGAAGTGTTACAACTACACTAGAGCTGACAATTTTAGTTTAGTCCATATTTATAAAATCAATCCATTTTATTCATATTTCAATGCGTGGATCACTTGTATTTTAGTTGGATATATATGGATTTCAAATCTATTGATAACCTATAAGACTATCGACACATATGGGTAAAATACAAGTATCCATATTTGACCATGGTAAGCCAACTCAAACTTAATATATTTCTAGAAGAAGGAACCAAAAATATACATTTTAATTAATTGAAAGTTAAATATATTGAGTTATTTGACCACATGAAGTCAGTTTTTTTAAAAAATAAAAATAAAAATTGCAACACCGAGGTCTATTGTACACCACCTTATTCTGCAAAATTTTGAATTATTATTTTTGTAAAATTGGACCACAAGAATCTATTATATGCTACCTTACTCTGTATTTCTACAAGAAACTGTTTTCTCAGCTCGAACTTATAATCCCCTGGACAAGCTAAGTCTGAAATTGAATCTTATAAATGGTGATAAATATATGTTTTGTGAGTTTATATGATATATTTTTTTATTTATAGAGTTTCATGAAAATAATGTTATTTTTATTTTTATTTTATTTTAATAGATTTATTTGACGATTTAAGTGCGGAAATGTTATTATACATTTATCATATCATAATTAATAAATACACTTTAAATGTAATTATACATTTATCAAATTAAAAACACACTTTAAAATATATTTTAAAGACACGAAGAAAGAAATAGATAAGAAGAAGTAAAATAAAAAAGGAAAAAGAAATGAAGAGGCTAAGAACTTAATAAAATTTTCCACGAATGAAAAAGGAGTAAAAATGAGTTAAATAATTTTTTTCCGTATATTTGACCAAATTCATTTTTACTGAATTAGCATTCAATTCTTTAAATTTATTATATTTATCCAATAAATAAAATTTCAAAAGATAAGTTCATTTTAGATTTGTAAATGAGAATATAATTGTCTTATTAGGATTTGATATTAAGTAGTGATAGTTCTTCACTTGATTCATTAATCAAGTGAATGACTTAGAATTCAAGTTAGACCTTTTAATAAATCACAACTTTAAATTTATTTTATTAATTTTATACAACTTTAAATTTTCATATAATAAAAGAAGTAAATATGGAAAAGTTTAATAAAATTTCTTCTACTAGCACTATGAAAGGGAAAAACAGAAAAAATAGGAAACAAAACTGCTACATAAAATCAGTACATTTTATTTATATTTTAAAGAGTTAGATCAAAATATGAATATCAAATCTGCTGTTAACTTATAAGAATATGGACAATAAATATACTTTTTAAATACTCCATTTTAAAGATATAAAAAAAATAAATAGATAAGAAGAACTAAAATAGGAAAAATAGATAAGAAGAACTAAAAGGGAGGAAAAAAACACTTATGATGAGTTACTATAACTAACCACTCTTGTGGATGGTCAAATAAATTTCAACTTCAAATTATAGAAACTGTGAATAAGTTATCCTCCAAATTTGTTCAAACATTTGATAAATTATTAAACCTGAGCAATCTCAATTATCTAACACTTCTGATTCCTTAGTAAAGTTCATTGATTTTTGTTACTATAAATTACAAAACCCAGTTAAGTAAATTTCAATGATATATGTATAAAAACTGAATAATTTTTATGCTGCAACAAATAGTCTAGTAAAAATAAAATAAAATAAAAACTATGTTATCATGTGTGAAATCTAAAGTATTCTGTTTTTTCAAGTTTCATACATGAATTATTAGGTATGAGAGTTTCCTGCCTAAATTGTGATCAACTATTTATCAAAACGTACCTCAGATCATCTATATGTTGTTCCCTTATTCTACCTGAAATATCACCACCATTAAAATAGGAATATTGAACAATTGTCAAAATTCATAAACATGTCTTTGGAGACACCTTCCTCCGAATGTTTCTTCCAGTATTCAATCACTTTAATTTGGTCATTGTTTTGCTATGGACATTAGGCAGGGGAATGACGTTTGAAACACAATCATCTTCAATCATATTCTTGATAGCTTGTGACCCTACGGCTATCACCTCGTCCAGTACAAATACCTTACCATCGCAAGTCTTTAGAGTTAAGAACTTTGTTAAAGAAGACATGATGATAAAAACATATTTGAATAAGAGATGTTAATATATTTTTTGTTGAGAATATTATTGAAAGGAGATTTGAATGATTATAATGTCTGAGAGGTTTGAAGGGCTTAATTTATGATTTTCACTGTTCTAGTTGAAGTAGGAAGTCAAAACGGGGAAAAAAAGTTAATGAGAATATTTATGGAGACTATTGCTTAAAAACAAAAAATTTCTTGTAATTGGAGTTAATGGATGTTTGAAAAATTCAATCTTTATCACTGAGAACATATGTAACAGATAGGAAGATGGTGATAGGTACAATAAAGCTTTTGTTGTGTATCTTCTTGTAAAAGCTGAAGTTATTATAACTTTGGAGAATGGTGTTTGAATAGTTGTAGACACATCTTTAAGTTATCACTAAGTTTTTTTTTATACCCTAAACAAGAGGAAAATTAAGACTCTACCTAGCTAATTTTCTCAAATAATATAACTAGCTTTAATTTCTTTCCAACTAACCTTCTTATTCATGATTTTTTTAAAAGACATGTAAAGAGAAAAGTCTAATATTTAATATGAGACGGAGGAAATAACGTTCATCATATTATTTTGTTTGTATGTTAATTGTCCTCCCAACATGAACGATACAAGTGGAGAGACTATTCTAGGTCTTATGATTTAGAGAGAGAAAATGCATCATTACCCCATTCAACTATAACACATTTTTTAAAGGCATAATACATAAATTGGACCTTAAACTTGGCTTCGAGTTTTAAGTATGACCTCTAACTTTCAAAGTGCACAAGTAGGCACTTCAACTATCCAATTCTTAAACAAAAAAACACGCGAATCCAACAGCCAAATTGTGTGATATACAAACGCTCCTACGTGGCTTATTGAGCCACTTAGTGGCT
>JAJOOO010010695.1:0-23700 GCA_029582685.1 Solanum piurae
TAATCAATTTTCCATAACTAATGTTGCTATGATTGACAGCGGTGCCGATGTTAGTTGTATTCAGGAAGGTCTTGTACCTACTAAGTATTTTGAAAAAATAACTCACATGGTCAAATCTGCTTCTGGACATGCTTTAGATATAAAGTATAAATTGCCTAAAACGCGTATTTGCCAAAACAAAATATACATACCACATTTCTTTTTCTTAGTGAAAAATTAGTTATATCCTCCAATTATACTTGGAACACCTTTTATAAATGCTATTTATCCATTTACTAGCATAACTGCTAAAGGGTTTTCTGCTACATATAAAAATCAGAATATTAGTTATACCTTCATCACTGATCCTATTTCACGAGATATTAATGCTTTAATTAATATGAAACAAAAACATATTTACTCTTTACAGCTTGAGATGTTTAGCATAAATATATTTGATACTTTAAAAACTACCAAAGTACAGGAAAGAATTAAATTAATTTCCGAACAAATGACGGTTGACATTTGTGCTGATTACCCTAGTGCTTTTTGGAGCCGGAAAAAGCATATTGTGACTCTTCCATATGAAGAAGATTTCTCTGAGGATGATATCCCTACAAAGTCTCGTCCTTGTCAAATGAATGCCGAATTAGTTGACTTCTGCAAAAAAGAAATTGATACTTTATTACAAAAGGGTTTGATAAAACCTTCTAAATCTCCTTGGTCTTGCACTGCTTTTTATGTTAATAACGCAGCAGAAAAGGAACGAGGTGTTCCCAGGTTAGTCATTAATTATAAACCACTAAACAAATATTTAAAATGGATTAGATATCCTATTCCAAACAAAAGAGATTTGCTGTCAAGATTATATGACGCTAATATCTTTTCAAAATTTGATTTAAAATCGGGATATTGGCAGATCCAAATATTTAAAGAGCATTCTTATAGAACTGCATTCAATGTCCCATTTGGACAATACGAGTGGAATGTTGTGCCATTTGGTTTGAAAAACGCTCCTTCTGAGTTTCAAAATATCATGAATGATAATTTTAACCCATATTTGGATTTTATTATTGTTTATATTGATGATATTATGGTTTACTCAAAAACTCTTGAAATGCATTTTAAACATTTAGACATTTTCAAGAAAATTGTGATACAAAATGGTTTGGTAATCTCTAAACCAAAAATGAGCTTATTTCAAACTGAAGTTCGATTTTTAGGACATCTTATTTATCAAGGAAAAATTACTCCTATTCAGCGATCTATTGACTTCGCCTCAAAATTTCCTGAGAGTATTACAGATCGAACTCAATTGCAAAGATTCTTGGGGAGTTTAAATTATATTTCCCCTTTTTACAAAAATCTATCTAGAGATTTAGCCCCATTATATGATAGGTTGAAAAAGGATAATAAATCACCTTGGACTAATAGTCTTACTTCTTTGGTAAAGAGTATCAAACTTCGTGTTCAATCTTTACCTTGTTTAACTTTTGCCCACCCTGCTTGGCAGAAGATAGTTGAGACTGATGCGTCTAATATTGGTTATGGAGGAATTTTAAAACAAATTAATCCTTATGATAAAACTGAATATTTAATTCGTTTTCATTCAAGAAAATGGAGCGATGCTCAGAAAAAATATGCTACGGTGGCTCACGAAATATTAACCATCGTTAAATGTATTTTAAAATTTCAAGATGATTTATATAATCAAAAGTTTATTATAAACACTGATGCTCAATCAGTTAAATAAATGTTTGATAAAGATTTTAAGCAGGATGCTTCAAAATTAATGTTTGCCAGGTGGCAAGCACAATTAGCCCCTTTTGATTTTGAAATTCGTTATAAGAAGGGAAGTGAAAACTCTCTCCCAGATTTCTTATCTAGAGAATATCTTCAAAATGAGTGACACTTCAACCACAAAAAGAGATGGTATCCCTATTTCTTTGTTTTTTACTGAAAAACGATTAATTACCATTCTAAAAGTTCTTCGGCTTAATAGAGATATGAAAGAACTTATTTGTTGGAAAATCATAGATGGTATGATTATGGATTTATTCCAAAATGAGCTTATGCCGGTAGAAGAAATCATCATTTTTTATATGGACCATTATTATGATGCAAACTAAAATGAAAACAAAGTTTTTTGTTTGCAGAATGGACCCTCCTTGGGTAACCAAGAGACGAGGAAAGGGAAATAACCCACGAGGAAGGAGGAGATATTCTCCAAGTTCATCAAGATCGTCATACGGATCTTCATCTAACTCTCCAATCTTCCAAATAGGAGGGATGAGTCTATTCAATTTAAACTCAAAAGCTCAAGAAGCAACCTCATCAGTACATCTGGAAGATATTCCAGAAAATAGCCCGTTATATGCTCAATTACAAGCATATTTATCCCAGAAGAAACAAAGTGATACCTTTTCCTCTATAGCCAAAGATGAGGTGGATGATATCAAATCATACGAAAAAGTAGAAAAAAAAAGTGATATTTCTCTTAGAAAACTCTGAGATTCAGAGGAAAGGAGAACCATGGAAGATATTCCAACAGTACTTACTTAATGGATTATACTTTTCGGGTGAGTCATACAAAACCCGTTCTTATTATGAAACTCTGATGATTAGTACAAGTGTTGAATTTCAACACTTTTCAGGTTATAATACTAGCGAGAATGTTTATAACTTCTCCAAAACAATTATAAAACAGATTATTCCTATTGAAGATTGGGGTATTTCCTCAATGAAAGAAAGGCAGATCAGCCTTAACAAGGTCTCTACAAATTTTACATATTGGGACTATATTCAGGCCTTTAATAAAGTTCTCTATTATAATAATGACAGGCACACGCATACTTGGTTTATTAAAGTTTGTGCAAAAATATTTGTTAATCCTATTCCAAATTGGTTTTTAGACTGGTGGTCATACCACGGGCCAACAATAAAAATATTGCCCAATCCATTTCTGAAGTTATACAAAGAATGGGTTAAGGTTTCTCCAGACCTTAACAATTTATATCACCAAGAACATATTTGTTATATGCAGCAAATTGAAGAGATATATTTCTTCATAGAATTTTCTATTCCCTGGATTCACAAATGGGCACTAGAAGTAGACTTTACTGAGGAAAAAATTCCATGTTTATATCGAACTTATTATAATAATTTTTGGGATAAATTGTTGAAGAAAGATCCCCAGACAAAGTCTTTATACGGACAAGAACTTTTGGACCTAATTTCCCAGACAATTCAAGATTATAGCTCAATTCCTCATAAAGGGATAATGGCTGATAAGTCGGTTAAACATATGGCTACAAGAATTTCTAACTTAGATGGAGATCAAAATGAAATGATTAATAATTATTTAGAAGAAGTTTAGAGAAATCTGCTCCTCAATATAACACACTACGCAAAATAAGACTCGTCTATGCGCAGTGAAACAAGTGATGATACTCAAGAGGCCCAGCCATGTGAACCGGAGAAAACCGTGTCAGAAGAAATGATCTCAAAAGCATAAGATTTTCTTAAAGATTTGAAAAAGAAAGATAAGATGTAGAGATAAGGATATCTTATCAAAAAGGCATCTATCAACAGTAAATACACTGTTTAGGGGACAGATGAGACCCAGTACTACTGTACAAAGATGCTTCTTGTTTTATTTTCTCTCTATAAATATGTTAGTCTTTCATTTCTTTAGGCAGAGGTTTTTAGAACCACCTTCTCTCCTTTAGTTTCTTAAGTTTCTTCTTGTGTTAAAGTTTGTGTAAGCTTGCCGGACTTTGGCCGGAGTTATTAATAAAGAGTGTTGTTTGGTAACGACAAGCTATTTTCTTATTCTTTTTATCTTATTTATTTTATCATCTCCTCCGATCTAAGACGTGACTATGTCCGGCTAAAACTTTATATCTATGCCGGATAACTAACTTCTCTCTTATATAAACCATGAACGGATCTAAGCTTTATTTAAATACAAAAAAAATTTAGTATGGCTTCTCGACTTGGTTCTGAGATCGCGGTACAGTCAGAACTAGTACTACTACTATTTGATTTGTCTTAGTGACTCCGTCTGATGAGCCGTGGTTTTAGCCCGGAATGAGTTTGATAAGTAGGGCACTCCACACCCGGTTAGAACTATCAGAATCATGAGCTCAATAATAGTATGTATTAGCTTCTTGACAGACTCTTTGCTCGGGTAAAATAAATTACCATGCAGTCTGAGAAACTATGTTAAAATTTCTGTGAATTTTGATTCTTATGTAGTTGGACTACCTCTAAGGATATTGAATGGCTTGATCTATGACTGGGCGGACTACCGCCAGGTCAGTGATCCTGTAATTTGGTATCAGAGCCGAGGAACTTTCATGGTAAATATGAGATTGATGTGAATTATTTCGGCATAGATATATTCTCTTAATCATGGATCTAGGACATACTAGTACTAAAAGTACTCGATTGGAAGAGGTAGATATATCTCAAAACCTTGATTTGTTAAACAAATGGACTATTCCGAAAGTTGATATAAAAAACATGTATGATTATGGTTGGTTTGATAAGATCTCTAATAAACAACTTATAAAAACTACTGAACAATCTCTTGCATTCAATTCGTCTGAACAAACTATTCGATTATTGAATAAACGCGATGTTGATGTTTATAAAAATCAATACAA
The DNA here is from genome assembly GCA_029582685.1 of Solanum piurae. Taxonomy (NCBI): domain Eukaryota; kingdom Viridiplantae; phylum Streptophyta; class Magnoliopsida; order Solanales; family Solanaceae; genus Solanum; species Solanum piurae. The sequence goes on from JAJOOO010010695.1 coordinate 4,647, forward strand.
GTTCTTGCATATTGGTATGGTACAGATTACTTTTAAGCCTTTAACTCTAAAAGAGTTACCTGAGACATTCTTAGCTACTCTTCGCGATGCGAGAAATTTAAATTTTCGACAATCTTTGATGGGTTCGATTGAATCCACAGTAGATTACGGCCCAATTTATTTTAATACTCAGCCTAATCTGTAGTTATCTTTGACTGATTCTAATATATTAGATGCTTTGACTTTGAATATTAAAACGCATGGTTATAATTATGCACCTGGATCTGAATTGATCTGTTTATCATATCACATCTATTATAAACTTCTTGCTACTTTGAATCCTCGATGTAAATTATATGATACACCGGATCAAACTATTTTGGTAGAAACTAATTTTGCCAAATCAAAGGTCACTACTATAAAACCTATTAAATGGGAAGAGATTAATTTTCCTACAACTTGGACTTTGGATTCTGTTATACCTCCTGCACAGATGACAGATGTAGTTGCTAATTCTGATTATTCTCATATCACTCAAAATTCCTATAGAAAAATTTGCATTCAATTTGATGAGAAAAATGTCCCTTATAATAGACACTCATTTTCGGATAAAAGATTATCTATTCAACATATCTCGCCTATTGAACCTATATATGGTCTGGCTAGAAATTGTGCTGCTTTTTTACATACCATATCATCTGTTATATCTGAAAATAAAGATAAAATCAAGATTGATCCTCGATTGAATATTGTTCGAGTTAATGATAAATCTTCTGATATTTCTGATAAGGATATTCCTTCTGCATCCGAGATGGATTTTAATCCTAACGATACTTGATGATGGATGCACACCATATTGATTTTAGTCCAGGTTCACTGGCAAGAAAATATATTCAAAATGAATTTTCAAGTGATAAATGGAACCAATTTAAAACTTGGTTTTTTGACACTTACAGTGCGGAGGATTTGCATAATATTTCTCAAGAATTTTATGAGACTTGTGCTTTGCATAATCATATTATGTTCTTCATACCTTGGTTTATAACCACTTATTTACATTTATTCATCAAAGTCCTTGGACGATCTTATAAAGATGAATCAGGTAATATTATGAAAGCTTTCTATCCGCCTCAGGCACCATTTATACTACCTAATAATACATGTATTACTTTCACTGCTTTTCAGAAGTTTATTGAAAATGATGTAGCTATGATAAGTATTAACGAGATTAATAATCTTATTTCTCAAAACAACTATTTAGGACTTTATGTGAAAGTTTTAGGAGAACATATTAGTTCTCTTGATAAAAAATAGATGATTTGACAACTTTAATTGGTCAGATTAAAAGTGATTTAAGACCTTCTGAACATGCTTCTACGTCACAACAACTGGATGTTCCTATTCAGAGACCTCTTGAGTATCATCACTTGTTTCAATTATTATTATTATTATTATTATTATTATTATTATTATTATTAATTTAAAGTATGCAATAATTTATAATAAATTTTATAACAAATGCATATAACTTCAGTGTCAGGTACATAGTCATAACCATTTAGCTTAACATTAAGCATAAGAGCACTTAAAGAATTATCATCCTGTAAAGAAATACAATATAAAAAGGGTGAAGATAATAGTCTTCCGGATTTTATTACTAGAGAATATTTGAATTAATATCATTTGTACGCCCGGGTCCGCCCTCCACATGGGTAATCCAACGGATTTCTTCAGCGATCTTTCATAAACATGCCTGGTTTATCTATATTTGACCTTACATCTGATTGTTCTAACTATTTTCAAAAAAGTAACACACCCCACATATTATAGTAACCTAGTATGCTATAATTCAACACAAACAGTTTAGCCCATCATTTGGTCTTTAATATCTAAAAAGAAATATAAAAAATAGAAAAAAATAGTACCTTCAGGATGAACACTGCGTAGATGTAACCAAATAGCAAACTTTTATTTCAATACTTAGAAAATATTACAGAGAGTTGTTGAGAGAGAGAGAGATAGAGAGGGGGATTCTAAAACCTGCCTCTAACTAAACATACTTTCTCCTCTTATATAGCTGAGAGAGGAATCTTTACAAAGATAAAAATACAAAAAGATATTGGTCCACACTTTAATAATGGCCACTACTTTATAATTAAAGCCGACATACTCACATGACCTTCTTTATTTTTTAGTTGGCCTACAATATTCTCGGCTATTACTTTATGAAAGAATCTTTTACTTTATAAAAGTATTTTTGCTTCTTGTGTCATGTGACAAATTATCATGTTGTCTGTAGGTGCTTTATTCTTTGTTTTTTCCCTTGACAGCTGTGCTTCCACTAGAAGATTCTTCTATCTGTTGTTGGTAATTTTGAAGAATAGCTTCAATATCTATTTCTTCTTCAACATCTTGTCCTTCACCAGCAATATATGTGGTTTCATCGTCTTCATTAGTATGGCTTGCCAAAGCCATAGAAATATCATCTTTAACATCAATATCCAGATTTTTCATTAAATCCTTCTTCACCTCCTTCATATATAAGGCTATGGCTTCTTATTTGGAGATGAGTCCTCTCTTCATTCGAAGTTTTCTTGTAATTTTCTTGAATGGACTGAGGTCCTCTATTACTTGAGTTTCTGAAGTAGCAATATCATAATATTTGCTAATCTTATCATTTATTAAATCAAGAATTTATTCACCATGTAGCTTGCCTTCAGGGTTCTTCTGAAGTAATTTACTCCAGAACTTTGTATAAAATGTTCTTTGTAGGCAAGGAAATCCTTCCGAAGTAGTATGAACTTCAACTGACCATTTCATGATCCAGGGAATAGAAAATTCAATAAAGAAATACATTAATGAAATCCCTTCAAAGAAAATATCTTCTTCCTGCAAACTTATTAGTTTTGGGGAGATGTCCACCCATTCTAAATATAATTTATTATATGCTTTAGGTAAAATTTTTACCGAAGGACCATATAGAGTCCACCATCTGCAAAACCAATTTGGGATATGCCTGTCAAATACGTTAGAACATGTTTTAATGAACCATGAATGCTTTCTATTAGCATTTTCATATAAGAGGGCTTTATTAAATCCGTCAATATAATCCCAGTAATTATATTTTACCGAGATTTTTTGTTCAGGATGGATATAATCCAATTCCTTTAAGGTACTCATACCCCATTCTTCTGGTGCTAAGATCTTCTTTACTATCATCTTAGAAAAGTTATAAACTTTCTTCGTATTAGCCGGGTAAAAGTCCTGAAATTCACACCCTGAAGATGAGAGTATTATCTCATAATGCATTCTGTATATATAAACAGTAGTAGTATATGATATTGTATCCAGATACCTAGCCATTATTTGCCATGGCTCATTTCTCCATTTGAGATCTTTACTTTCGAGTAGAAGTACAACTTCTTTTATGTCGTTTAGATCAAAACTTCTATATTCTCATCATCTACTAGAATTGAGGAATATGTTGGTGGATTTTTATCCGATTCCTTTTTGGTTTTTATAAAATCCATGAATTCTCTATACATTGGGTGGTTTGTATCAATACCACTAGTACTACTTGTGAATGAACCGCTATTAGCAGATATTAGTTGCTTATTACCATGTTTAGCGAGGATATGACCTCCTCTTCCTGAATTTGTTCTTCCTCCTCTTCCCCTTCTGGAGGGAAGGGGCCATGATGGTCTCATTGTCATCTATGTCAAGGCTTTTAATCTTTTCCTTGAATCTGCAATCTTTTGAATAATGACCAAATCTTCCACATTTTTGACAAGTATCTGACTTTTTATAATTCTGGCGATACTTTTTCCTTCTCTAAGAAGAGTCTCCTTTCCCTTCTTCAGCTCTTCTAAGCTCTTTTCAATCCTCCTTTTCTTCTATTTTTCATAATCTTTTTTCGAGGATTTCTTCTTCTTTTGAGTATGCTCCTTTTCTTTAGAATTTTGCTTAGGAATATCAAATGCGAATTGTTCGCAAAATTCTCCTAACTGCTTTCTTTCATTTCAGCGATGTCGCTTAATTTGATGATTCAACTTAATCTCATTGCACAATGATAATCCTTAATATTTTCATACCATATAGCAATTTCATAATTTTTTATATAGATGATATTCTAGTATGTTCCAAAAATATAGAAACTCATTTCAAGCATTTAGAATTGTTTAAGAAAATCATTATGAAAAATGGTTTGGTTTTATCTCAACCTAAGATGTCTTTGTTTAAAACAAATATCAGATTTTTGGGTCATAATATTGAAAGAGGAAATATTAGTCCTATAAACAGGAGTATTGAATTTGCTTCTAAATTTCCTGATGTTATTTCTAACAATACTCAGTTGCAGAGATTTCTTGGGAGTATATGTTATGTTGCTCCTTTCATAAAGAATTTAGCAAAAGATTCAGCTATTTTATATGATAGACTGAAGAATAATCCTAAGACTTTGTCAAATGACCATACTGAAGCAGTTAAAAGGATTAAACAAAAGGTTAAAAACCTTCCTTGCCTTACTTTGGCTAACCCAAAGTGGGAAAAAACGGTGGAAACTGATGCTTCAGATATAGGATATGGTGGTGTTCTGACACAATATTGTCCTGATAGTAAACGCCACTATATTGTTCAATTTTATTCTGGTAAATGGAATGTAGCCCAAAAAAATTATGCTACTGTGGATAAAGAAATCTTGGCTATAGTAAAATGTGTCCTTAAGTTTCAAGGTGATCTTTATAACCAAAAGTTTTTAATAAAAACTGATTGTCAGGGAGCAAATTTTATGTTTAATAAAGACTGTAAACATGATGTCTCTAAGCAGATGTTTGCTAGATGGCAGGCTCTTTTAGCACCTTTTGATTTCGAAATACAGTATAAAAAGGGTGAAGAGAATAGTCTTTCGGATTTTCTTACTAGAGAATATTTGAATTAATATCATTTTTCAATTGGCCGGTGAATCCTGCAGTAATCAGATCTGCAATAGTCTTATCACTATTTTTATTAGTTTTACATAGAGTACTGTGCATCAACATTCTAAGCACTGTTGTATAGATTTTCCTATTTGTATATCCATCTATGTTCCATTCATAGATTTCCTTCCCATTATAACTATTAGTTATAATATGCTCATGTTCCTCCAATAGAACATCTTGAGGAGTGGGTCTAGGATAATAGAACATCCTTTGGACTGGTTTCCTAGCATATCTTTCTGAGATTTTATTAATATTATCCGAAAACTCATTTCTATTGCTAGGTTCTCTTTCCATGAAATTCTCAGCATTCATAGGCTGGACACCTCCTCCCTTGAATTTCTTCTCTAAGAAATTCTCAAGATCTGAATAATCTTTAATCTTGAAATCTCCAATGTCTGGCAGAGGCTGCAAACTGCTATTAGCAACTTTATCTTTTCCTTTTGACTTAGTAGGCAATAAAGAGATTAGTTTATCAACTTTCTCATGTAAAGAGATAATATGTTCTCCTAGAATGCTCATATAAATATTTGCATAGTTATGATGTTTAATCATGGCATTAACATGCATAGTAGTAACTATTGTTGTATCATTTTCAAATAATTTTGAAAAAGCATTAAAGTTAACTATCTTATCATTTTTATTAATTAGAAAAGATTATTGTGGAGGAAAGACTGATTTAGTAATTTCCCCATTGCTTAAAGTAAAATCTCTTCCAAGCATCGAAATATAGTTATGAACATGTTTACACATAAACCAAGGAACAAATGCAACAAGACGATTTATTCCGGAATCAATTATATCTTTATAAAATTCTTCTTGAAAATCATATTGTTCATCTTTATTAAAGTATTTAAAAAACCATTTTCTAAAAGGTTTCCATTTTTTTCGCTGAAAATCTTTAGCGATACGAGCTCTTGCCTGAGAACCCATACTAAAATCAATGATTTTGTCAGACATTAAAAACAATATTAACCAGTTATTCCATCTGGAAAATTCATTTCAGATTCAGTTATATCTAAATCAGAACTAGCTCTACGAATTGGTCTAGCTATATTATCTTTATCAATTTTTATATTGTCTCATCTATAAGTTTCTCTAATCTGAGAAGTAGATGCTATAGAAGGTGCTTGCACGATATAATCAATAGAAGATAAATAAGAAGAATTAGATCTAGTAATTCTAGAGGACATGCTATGATTATCAGGCATGCTAATTTCATTAGAAAATCTAATTTTTACAGTTCCATCATTCAACTGTTCTATTTTAGAAATCTCAGTATTAATGTTATTTCTGGGTTGAGTTGCACTTTCAATAACCCATTCTTGTGGAAATTCTATTTCTTTCCACTTGATTGGTCTTCTAGTGACAACTTTAGACTTATCAAAATTAGTTTCATTTTTTAAATCAATCATTTTGCACATAGGATTTAAAGTATGCAATAATTTATAATAAATTCTATAAAAAATACATATAACTTCAGTGCCAGGTATATAGTCATAACCATTTAGCTTAACATTAAGCATAAGAGCACTTAAAGAATTATCACCCTATAAAGAAATCTGCAAATTAGGATACAAATTAAAATAAACTGGTTCATAAGTTAGACTAGTTTGAATAGTTCCTATCAAAGATTTCTTCCAATTATAATTTCTTCCAAGATCAACGAGATAAAGTTCTCTAGGCGATAAAGCAAGAAGGAGAACAATATACTCAAAACACAGTTTATACACTAGTTCTGAATATTATTGAACATTTCTCGGGAAGATGGTCAGATAATAGTGAGACCATTAGAACTTTGCTTCAGAACCTAAGATATAAAATTCTTACATCATTTAGGTATTATAAAAATGCTTTTCTTTGCAGAGTTATGGAATTATCAGTGTGTAATAGCACTCATTGGAAATCCAAATTTATAGATGGATTACCAAATTTAATTGCAGAAAGGGTCAGGAAGGCCATTAGAGGAGATAGTCATAGTATAAATTATGATGATTATACTTATGGAAAGCTTATAAGTGCTTGCGTCCAGGAAGGATTAGCATTGTGCAATGAGATTAAGTTGAATCAACAAATTAAGCGACATCGCTTAAATGAAAGAAAGCAGTTAGGAGAATTTTGCGAACAATTCACAGTTGATATTCCTAAGCAAAAGTCTAAAGAAAAGGAGCATATTGTAGTAGGAGAACTTATTAATTTCCTTCTTTCTAATAAAAGATTTTTCACCTCTACCATGATATATGAACCTTCTTTAGTAGGAATTTCTTCAAGAATATGATCCTTATTTTTCCCTACAGAAGTATTAGTATTACTAATCTTATCAATAATTTGAGCTCTGATTTCTGGATCTTTAATGTCTTGTAAGAGCTCTAATACTTTGTCATTATCAATGACATTGAGACTCAATTCCTTAAATTGAGAGTAGATCTTATAAAGATCATCTTCCTCATTAAGATCCTTTTCACATACCATTTCTTGTTGGCAAGGTGAACAATCATCCTCAGAAGTCATATAATCTTCTTGTTGGAGAGCTTTAAGATCTTCACTTGTTGATGACGATCAATAAAGAAAGAGATTGATAATATCAAAGAAGACATTGTATGACTTAAAGAAAAGAATGTCGTAATACAGGTAAGACTTGATGCTATTCAAAGTCTTCAAGAATTGGGTAATGCCTCAGAATCTTCATCTTCTCTTGAAGGAGAAAATAATAGTCTTGATTTTATGAAAAACCTTCATTTACAAAATGATAAGAAAGATTTTTTATATATTCTTAAAGATTTTACTTTTCAAAAGTTTTACAGTTTCATTCATAGATTTCTTTACCATTATAACTATTAGTTAGTAGGCAATAAAGAGATTCATATAGGAGGGCTTTATTAAATCCGTTAATCTAATCCCAGTAATTATATTTTACCGCGATTTTTTGTTCAGGATGGATATAATCCAATTCCTTTAAGGTACTCATACCCCATTCTTCTAGTGCTAAGATCAATTTGATTGGTTATATTTTTTACCAAAACAAAACTTTGAGGTACACAACTATTATCCCACCAACCTTTCATTTGGCCGGTGACTCCTGCAGTAATCATAACTGAATATTATTGAGCATTTATCGGGAAAATGGCCAGATAATAGTGAGACCATTAGAACTTTGCTTCAGAACCTAAGATGTAAAACTCTTACATCATTTAGGTATTATAAGGATGTTTTTATTTGCAGAGTTATGGAATTACCAGAGTGTAATAGCACTCATTGGTTATCCAAATTTATAGATGGATTACCAAATTTATTTGCAGAAAGGGTCAGGAAGGCCATTAGAGGAGATAGTCATAGTATAAATTATGATGATTATACTTATGGAAAGCTTATAAGTGCTTGCGTCCAGGAAGGATTAGCATTGTGCAATGAGATTAAGTTGAATCAACAAATTAAGAGACATCGCTTAAATGAAAGAAAGCAGTTAGGAGAATTTTGCGAACAATTCGCATTTGATATTCCTAAGCAAAAGTCTAAAGAAAAGGAGCATATTGTAGTAGGAGAACTTATTAATTTCTTATTTCTAATAAAAGGTTTTTCACCTCTGCCATGGTATATGAACCTTCTTTAGTAGGAATTTCTTCAGGAATATGATCCTTATTTTTCCCTACAGAAGTATTAGTATTACTAATCTTATCAATAATTTGAGCTCTGATTTCTGGATCTTTATTGGTTTGTAAGAGCTCTAATACTTTGTCATTATCAATGACATTGAGACTCAATTCTTTAAATTGAGAGTAGATCTTATAAAGATCATCTTCCTCATTAAGATCCTTTTCACATACCATTCCTTGTTGGCAAGGTGAACACTCATCCTCAGAAGTCATATAATCTTCTTGTTGGAGAGCTTTAAAATCTTCACTTGTTGATGACGATCAATAAAGAAAGAGATTGATAATCTCAAAGAAGACATTTTATGACTTAAAGAAAAGAATGTCGTAATACAGGTAAGACTTGATGCTATTCAAAGTCTTCAAGACTTGGGTAATGCCTCAGAATCTTCATCTTCTCTTGAAGGAGAAAATAATACTCTTGATTTTATGAAAAATCTTCATTTACAAAATGATAAGAAAGATTTTTTATATAGTCTTAAAGCTTTTACTTCTCAAAAGTTTTATAGTAAAATTACTCTTCTTATAGATTATAATTAAATCTGACATTTGCTTTAAACAAAGCCATCTTAGGTTGAGATAAAACCAAACCATTTTGCATAATGATTTTCTTAAAAAATTCTAAATTCTTGGAATGAGTTTCTATATTTTTGGAAAATACTAGAATATCATCTATATAAACAATTATGTAATTTCTATATGGTATGAAAATATCATTCATAATTTTCTTGTAATTTTCTTGAATGGACTGAGATCCTCTATTACTTGAGGTTCTGAAGTAGCAATATCATAATATTTGCTAATCTTATCATTTATTAAATCAAGAATTTCTTGACCATGTAGCTTGCCTTCAGGGTTCTTCTGAGGTAATTTACTCCAGAACTTTGTATTTTTATCTTTTTAAAGATTCCTCTCTCAGCTATGTAAGAGGAGAAAGTATGTTTAGTTAGAGGCAGGTTTTAGAACACCCCCTCTCTCTCTCTCTTAGCAACTCTCTGTAATATGTTTTATAGCCCTTATTGATAGTGCTGTCGATTTAAATTGTATTCAAGAAGATATTTTCATAAAACTACTTATAGTCTTCGTTCTGCTAATGGTAGCAAAATGAATATTGAATTTAAATTACCAAAAGCTTTTATGTTTAATAAAGACTGTAAACATAATGTCTCTAAGCAGATGTTTTGTTGATGGCAGGCTCTTTTAGCACCTTTTGATTTCGAAATACACTATAAAAAGGGTGAAGATAATATAACATTCCATTCAAATTCCCCTATAGGAACATGGGTTTCTTCAGCGATCTTTCATAAACATGCCTGGTTTATCTATATTTGACCTTACATCTGATTATTCAAACTATTTTCAAAATAGTAACACACCCCACATATTATAGTAACCTAGTATGCTATATTTCAACACAAATAGTTTAACCCATCATTTGGGCTTTAATATCTAAAAAGAAATATAAAAAACAGAAAAAAATAGTACCACTTGTGAATGAACTGCTATTAGCAGATATTAGTTGCTTATTACCATGTTGAGCGAGGATATGACCTCATCTTTATACGCGATTATCATCCAATGAATTCATTGCAACACCACGAACAATGAGACTTCTGTCTCGCTTACCTTCCCTACGGGTAGACCCAATATAATAAATAGAATAAGAGGCTTGTCCTAGAGCTCTTCTCTTCCCTGCGAAAAAAATAGGATGTTCATTTGGCATGAGTAGCCTACGAACCTTTACTTGATGTCTGTGCTAACTGCCCTAAAGCTGGTGAATCCTTTGAATCACAGAAATGGCAAAACCAGTAGATACCGGGCTTGGAACATCTCACCACACGCGTACTAAAAGCGCGATATTGAAACTAGAAACTCTAGTTTCGAACAAATGAGCGAATAGGCTTGACGAAGTTTAGGAAAAATGCAAGAAGAATTTTTTCTGTTAAAAAAGGATCGTACAACCAATGTATAAGGAACCTTTAATGTAACATAGATAAGGCTTGGAAAAATTCGTGAAAATCCTTACTATTCGGGTCCACCCGGGTCCGCCCTCCACATGGTTAATCCAACGGATTTCTTCAGCGATCTTTCATATACACGCCTGATTTATCTATATTTGACCTTACATCTGATTGTTCAAACTATTTTCAAAAGAGTAACACACCCGACATATTATAGTAACCTAGTATGCTATAATTCAACACAAACAGTTTAGCCCATCATTTGGGCTTAAATATCTAAAAAAAAAAAAAAAAACAGAAAAAAATATTATCTTCAGGATGAACACTTGCGTAGATGTAACCAAATAGCAAACTTTTATTTGAATACTTAGAAAATATTACAGAGAGTTGTTGAGAGAGAGAGATGGGAGGTTCTAAAACCTGCTTCTAACTAAACATACTTCCTCCTCTTATATAGTTGAGAGAGGAATCTTTACAAATATAAAAATACAAAAAGATATTGGCCCACACTTTAATAATGGCCACTACTTTACAATTAAAGCCGACATACTCACATAGCCTTCTTTATTTTTTAGTTGGCCTATAATATTCTCGGCTATTACTTTATAAAAGAATCTTTTACTTTATAAAAGTATTTTGGCTTCTTGTTTCATGTGACACATTATCATGATGTCTGTAGGTCCTTTATTCTTTGTTTTTTCCCTTGACAGTTGTGCGTCCACTAGAAGATTCTTCTATCTGTTGTTGGTAATTTTGAAGAATAGCTTCAATATCTATTTCTTCTTCAACATCTTTTCCTTCACCAGCAATATATGTGGTTTCATCGTCTTCATTAGTATGGCTTGCCGAAGCCATAGAAATATCATCTTTAACATCAATATCCAGATTTTTCATTAAATCCTTCTTTACCTCCTCCATATATAAGGCTATGGCTTCTGATTTGGAGATGAGTCCTTTCTTCATTTGAAGTTTTCTTGTAATTTTCGTGAATGGACTGAGATCCTCTATTACTTGAGGTTCTGAAGTAGCAATATCATAATATTTACTAATCTTATCATATATTAAATCAAGAATTTCTTGACCATGTAGCTTACCTTCAGGGTTCTTCTGAAGTAATTTACTCCAGAACTTTGTATAAAATATTCTTTGTAGGCAAGGAATTCCTTCCGTAGTAGTATGAACTTCAACTGACCATGTCATGATCCAGGGAATAGAAAATTCAATAAATAAATATATTAATGAAATCCCTTCAAAGAAAATATTTTCTTCCTGCAAACTTATTAGTTTTGGGGAGATGTCCACCCATTCTAACTATAATTTCTTATATGCTTTAGGTAAAAATTTTACCGAGGACCATATAAAGTCCACCATCTGCAAAAAAACAATTTGGGATATGCCTGTCAAATACATTAGAACATATTTTAATGAACCGTGAATGCTTTCTATTAGCATTTTCATATAAGAGGGCTTTATTAAATTCGTCAATATAATCCCAGTAATTATATTTTACCGTGATTTTTTGTTCAGGATGGATATAATCCAATTCCTTTAAGGTACTCATACCCCATTCTTCTGGTGCTAAGATCTTCTTTATTATCATCTTAGAAAAGTTATAAACTTTCTTCGTATTAGCCGAGTAAAAGTCCTGAAATTCACACCCTGAAGATGAGAGTATTATCTCATAATGCATTATGTATTTATAAACAGTAGTAGTATATGATACTATATCCAGATACCTAGTCGTTATTTGCCATGCCTCATTTCTCCATTTGAGATGATTGCTTTCCAGTAGAAGTATAACTTCTTTTTTGTCATTTAGATAAAAAAAACTTCTATATTCTCATCATCTACTAGAATTGAGGTATATGTTGGTGGATTGTTATCCGATTCATTTTTGGATTTTATAAAATCCATGAATTCTCTATACATTGGGTGGTTTGTATCAATACCACTAGTACCACTTGTGAATGAACCTCTATTAGCAGATATTAGTTGCTTATTACCATGTTGAGCGAGGATATGACCTCCTCTTCCTGAATTTGTTCTTCCTCCTCTTCCCCTTCTGGAGGGAGGGCCCCATGCTGGTCTCATCCTGAAAATAAGAACAAATGATATTAATTCAAGTATTCTCTAGTAAGAAAATCCGGAAGACTATTATCTTCACCCTTTTTATACTATATTTCAAAATCAAAAGGTGCTAAAAGAGCCTGTCATCTAGCAAACATCTGCTTAGAGACATCATGTTTACAGTCTTTATTAAACATAAACTTTGATGCCTAACAATCAGTTTTTATTAAAAACTTTTGGTTATAAAGATCACCTTGAAACTTAAGGACACATTTTACTATAGCCAAGATTTCTTTAGCCACAGTAGCATAATTTTTCTGGGCAGCATTCCATTTACCAGAATAAAATTAAACAATATAGTGGCGTTTACTATCAGGACAATATTGTGTCAGAACACCACCATATCCTCTATCTGAAGTATCAGTTTCCACCGTTTTTTCCCACTTTGGGTTAGCCAAAGTAAGGCAAGGAAGGTTTTAAACCTTTTCTTTAATCCTTTTAATTGCTTCAGTATGGTCATTTGATCAAGCCTTAGGATTATTCTTCAGTCTGTCAAATAAAATAGCTGAATCTTTTGCTAAATCCTTTATGAAAGGAGCAACATAATTTAGACTCCCAAGAAATCTCTGCAACTGAGTCTTGTTAGTAATAACATCAGGAAATTTAGAAGCAAATTCAATACTCCTATTTATAGGACTAATATTTCCTCTTTCAATATTATGACCCAGAAATCTAACATTTGTTTTAAACAAAGCCATCTTAGGTTGAGATAAAACCAAACCATTTTGCTCAATGATTTTCTTAAACAATTCTAAATGCTTGGAATGAGTTTCTATATTTTTGGAAAATACTAGAATATCATCTATATAAACAATTATGAAATTGCTATATGGTATGAAAATATCATTCATAATTTTCTGAAATTTAGAAGGAGCATTTTTTAATCCAAATGGCATAACATTCCATTCAAATTGCCCCATGGGCACATAAAATGCGGTTTTAAACCTGTCAGACTCTGCAATCTAAATCTTCCATTAACCTGATTTCATATCGATTTAGAAAATATAATAGCATCATAAACTCTATCTAATAAATCTTTTTTATTAGAAATGGGATACCTGATCCATCTTAATGCTTTATTAAGCGGCTAATAATTAATTACCAGACGAGGTGCTCCCCTTTCTTGTTCAGCATGCTTATTAACATAAAATGTTGTACAAGACCATGGTGACTTGGATTGCCTTATAAGGCCTTTTTGAAGCAGAGAACTAATTTCCTTTTTGCAAACTCCAGGCTTTTGATAATTAAATTCAATATTCATTTTGCTATCATTAGCAGAACGAAGACTATGAGTAGTTTTATGAAAATATCTTGAAGGTATAAGTCCTTCTTGAATACAATTTAAATCGGCAGCACTATCAATAAGGGCTATAAACTCTTTTTTATAATTATAATCTATAATAATGTGTCACATGACACAAGAAGCCAAAATATTTTTATAAAGTAAAAGATGCTTTCATAAAGTAATAGCCGAGAATATTCTAGGCCAACTAAAAATAAAAAAGGCCATGTGAGTATGTCGGCTTTAATTATAAAGTAGTGGCCATTATTAAAGTGTGGGCCATTATCTTTTTGTATTTTTATCTTTGTAAAGATTCCTCTCTCAGCTATATAAGAGGAGGAAGTATGTTTAGATAGAGGCAGGTTTTAGAACCCCCCCCCCCCCCCTCTCTCTCTCTTAACAAGTCTCTGTAATATTTTTTAAGTATTGAAATAAAAGTTTGCTATTTGGTTACATCTATGCAAGTGTTCATCTAGAAGGTACTATTTTTTTTCTGTTTTTTATATTTGTTTTTAGATATTTAAGCCCAAATGATGGGCTAAACTGTTTGTGTTGAATTATAGCATACTAGGTTACTATAATATGTGGGTCGTGTTACTATTTTGAAAATAGTTTGAACAATCATATGTAAGGTCAAATATAGATAAACCAGGCATGTTTATGAAAGATCGCTGAAGAAATTTGTTCGATTACCCGTTGGATTACCCATGTGGAGGGACGACCCGAATAGAAGGATTTTCATGAATTTTGCCAGGCCTTATCTATGTTACATTAAAGGTTCCTTATACATTGGTTGTATGATCGTTTTTTAATTGGTATCAGAACTACAAAATTATAGTAGCTATAGGTGTTATAGTTCAACACAGTTCGTTTTTATGAATATCATAAAAAGGAAATGTACTGTTAAAAACAGTAAGAAAGAGGAGTATAATATACCCCAGCAGCATCACCTTCTTAATAGATGGACGATTCCTAAGATTGCACCCAAAATCATATATCAGATGGGTACTTTTGAGAAATTGGGTCTCAAACAGGTGGTAAAAACCACAGAAGAAACTATTACTATTGATAGTGAAAATCAGACCTTTAGATTATTATCTGAAAATGATTTGGCCCCTTATAGGGAAATTTATCGTTTTATGCATATTGGTCTAGTACAGGTCGCTTTTAAACCCCTTACTTGACGTGGTCTACCTGAAAGTTTTATAGCAGCTTTGCGTGATGGTAGAAATTATAATTGGAAGAAATTTTTGATAGGAACTATTCAAACTAGTCTAGCTTATGGATCAGTTTATTTTAATGTGTGTCCTAATTTGCAGATTTCTTTATAGGATGATAATTCTTTAAGTGCTCTTATGCTTAATGTTAAGCTAAATGGTTATGACTATATACCTGGCACTGAAGTTATATGCATTTGTTATAGAATTTATTATAAATTATTGCATACTTTAAATCCTATGTGCAAAATGATTGATTTAAAAAATGAAACTATTCTAATAGAAACTAATTTTGATAAGTCTAAAGTTGTCACTAGAAGACCTATCAAGTGGGAAGAAATAGATTTTCCACAAGAATGGGTTATTGAAAGTGCAACTCAACCCAAAAATAACATTAATATTGAGATTTCTGAAATAGAACAGTTGATTTTCTAATGAAATTAGCATGCCTGATAATCATAGCATGTCCTCTAGAATTACTAGATCTAATTCTTCTTATATATCTCCTATTGATTATATAGTGCAAGCACCTTCTAGAGCATCTACTTCTCAGATTAGAGAAACTTATAGATATGACAATATAAAAATTGATAAAGATAATATAGCTAGACCAATTCGTAGAGCTAGTTCTGATTTAGATATAACTAAATCTGAAATGAATTTTTCCAGATGGAATAACTGGTTAATATTGTTTTAAATGTCTGACAAAATCATTGATTTTAGTCTGGGTTCTCAGGCAAGAGCTCGTATCGCTAAAGATTTTCAGCAAAAAAATGGATACCTTTTAGAAAATGTTTTTTTTAAATACTTTAATAAAGATGAACAATATGATTTTCAAGAAGAGTTTTATAACGATATAATTGATTCCGAAATAAATCGTCTTGTTGCATTTGTTTCTTGGTTTATGTGTAAACATGTTCATATCTATTTTTCGGTGCTTGAAAGAGATTTGACTTTAAGCAATTGGGAAATTACTAAATCAATCTCTCCTCCACAATAGTCTTTTTAAATTAATAAAAATGATAAGATTGTTAACTTTAATGCTTTTTCAAAATTATTTGAAAATGATACAACAATAGTTACTACTATGCATGTTAATGCCATGATTAAACAGCATAACTATGCAAATATTTATATGAGCATTCTAGGAGAACATATTATCTCTTTACATGAGAAAGTTGATAAACTAATCTCTTTATTGCCTACGAAGTCAGAAGGGAAAGGAGACTCTTCTAAGAGAAGGAAAAAGTATCGCCAGAATTATAAAAAGTCAGATACTTGTCACAAATGTGGAAGATTTGGTCATTATGCAAAAGATTGCAGAGTCAAGGAAAATATTAAAAGCCTTGACATAGATGACAACATAAAAGATTCTCTTTATAAGACTATTCTTAATTCTGACTCAGGAAGATCAGAATCGGAGAATAGTAGCAGTGAAAGATCGTCATCAACAAGTGAAGATCTTAAAGCTCTCCAACAAGAAGATTATATGACTTCTGAGGATGATTGTTAACCTTGCCAACAAGGAATGGTCTGTTTAAAGGATCTTAATGAGGAAGATGATCTTTATAAGATCTACTCTCAATTTAAAGAATTGAATCTCAATGTCATTGATAATGACAAAGTATTAGAGCTCTTACAAGACATTAAAGATCCAGAAATCAGAGCTCAAATTATTGATAAGACTAGTAATACTAATACTTCTGTAGGGAATAACAAGGATCATATTCCTGAAGAATTTCCTATTAAAGAAGATTCATATACCATGGCAGAGGTGAAAAATCTTTTATTAGAAAGAAGGAAATTAATAAGTTCTCCTACTACTATCAGTGATTTAAAGAAAGAGATTGATAATCTCAAATAAGACATTTTACGACTTAAAGAAAAGAATGTCGTAATAGAGGTAAGACTTGATGCTATTCAAAGTCTTCAAGAATTGGGTAATGCCTCAGAATCTTCATCTTCTCTTGAAGGAGAAAATAATAGTCTTGATTTTATAAAAAACCTTCATTTACAAAATGATAAGAAAGATTTTTTATATAGTCTTAAAGCTTTTACTTCTCAAAAGTTTTACACTAAAATTACTCTTCTTATAGATTACAATTATAAAAAAGAGTTTATAACCCTTATTGATAGTGCTACCGATTTAAATTGTATTCTAGAAGGACTTATACCTTCAAGATATTTTCATAAAACTACTCATAGTCTTCATTCTGCTAATGGTAGCAAAATGAATATTGAATTTAAATTACCAAAAGCTTTTATTTGCAAAGGTAAGAGTTGTGTACCTCAAAGCTTTGTTTAGGTAAAAAATATCACCAATCAAATTATTTTAGGAGTACCTATTATAAATGATATTTTCCCCCTTACTCATTGGGATAATAATAACATTATTGGTACTTGGAATAACAAACCTTTTATAATGGAATTTGTTAAAAAACTG
Organism: Solanum piurae; assembly: GCA_029582685.1. Lineage (NCBI taxonomy): Eukaryota > Viridiplantae > Streptophyta > Magnoliopsida > Solanales > Solanaceae > Solanum > Solanum piurae. The sequence goes on from JAJOOO010010695.1 coordinate 22,279, forward strand.
TAACACCCCAGATTCGAGAAAGGAAATTTTTTTCTAGATTTTCAGAAGTTGCATGTGCCACTGACGGAAGCCACCTACGGACCGTCAGTCAGCTCCATCGATGGGCCAGCCAACTTTCAGTTTCACACTTCAGATTTCATTCTTCAGTCGTGAACGACGGCTGATCAGCACGGACCGTCATTCGATCCACGGTCCGTAGGTATGATCGTTGGTGAAGGCCAGCAGCCAATTAGGGAGAAATTGATAATTGGGTCAACTTCAAATGGTCATAAATCTTAGCACAAAAGTAATTATGTGTCCCATAACCTATGATATAATAGATAATTGAATCCTCTTTCCAACGCCACCGAGTTTTCTAAATTCCGACCTCCGAGTAAAAAGTTACGCTTATTTTAGTGAAGGCCTGTCGAGCAGGCTTGACTTACGGACCCGATCTACGGACCGTCGATTGAATGACGGCCCGTCAGTCCAATCCGTCGATCACTCCGACAGCAGTTAAGTTAGGGGTCTTTTGGTCTTTTCCTATTTCGTTTAACCCCTAAGATACATCATTTAGACCCTAAATCATGAGGTTTTAGTCAGTTTAAGCCTAGAAATATAACTAGAACTTACCTAAGTCAGATCATTCTTCAAAACATAGAAAATTAGAAGCAAGAGAGGAGAAAAAGACCAAGAACCCTAGTTCAAGAACTCAGCAAGGTTCCATCAGTTCCAGCCCCGAAATTGAAAGATTTCTCCGTGGAATTCGTCACCAGGTATGTGGGATTTCACTAGTGGGTTCCTTTCGCCCATTAGGTCCCTAGTTTTCAGTCAGTTTCTTGATTCCGTGATTATGAACGGACCTAGGGTTTCTAGAATTTCAACAGATCATCATGAATTAGTTATTTAAATGTTCAAAATCAGATTATCATGTTAATGCTCAGTTTATTGCATGAATTTCAGAACCCTAGCTATGTATTTCTTTAGTTCTTGAATTACACATGGTAGGTCAGATATTTCAGTTATTCAGATATATACGCTCCAGTTTTGAACGCCACATTATCAGTATATTTCAGCATAAATCCTATTTTGAGTTATAAATCTTGAGAATCTTTTTTTTAGACAACACTTGAGTTTTAAATTGAGTTTTTGAGAAAGTTAAGATGAGTTTTGAGAAAAAGCTTCTAAAACATGATTAGTATGACAATGGGTAGGTCATCAATGTATGAATAGTATGGTATCTAGATATACCATCAAAGTTTATGAAGTATGACTTCCCAAGTCATCAATGATCATAGTATATTATGATTTTGAATTGTTTTCTAAGAAGGAGTTTTCAAGTATGAGTATCTACATGTCAGTATTTTGAGCTATTCAGTATTTCAGTCATAATGTATTTAGTTATACATGCCTCAGTTTATGAATGCATCATTATCAGATTAA
>JAJOOO010010696.1:0-20931 GCA_029582685.1 Solanum piurae
AGGACTTATATTTGGTTGTTCTTTTATATCGAGTAAACTTGTTACGTATCTCGTTGTTGAATGAATCGGGAAGCACAAGGGTTCAAGGGTCGTAATAATTGAGATCAAGGGTTGTTTGTGTATTGTAAGGGCGAGAAGTGGGGGTAGTGTATGTGATGTAATTACTTAGGTGGATTTCACCTTGGAGGAAGGGTATGTCGTGGTGGTTAGTCGAAATGCCTGTAGTTGTATTCGTGGACTCTTCTATGTGTTAGGATGGCTAGGCTAAGATCAATAACCTAGTAAGTAAGTTGACTGAGAAGGTGGTTAGTAGTAAGGGTGCTAGTGTAATTCTGAGGTGTTCCAGATTGGGTAAAGGTGGAGAAGCGAGTGGTTTATCGCATATTATTGCTAGTTGTTGTCTTATGTTATGCGGTGGTCGTCGAGTTGACCGATGATGCCTACCAGTACGTGTGGTTTTGTACTGATACTACTCTTGCTATGCCGTTAGACATAGTCTGGATGCAGGTTTGTGATGTTTCATTAGATGAAGACGATGAATTCTCCAGCAGCTTCTACTTTTCCTTCCGCATGGTGGTAGCTGTGTCTTTTCATTATTATGTCGTGTTGTACTCTTAGTAGCTCTTGTACCTGTTTAGACTAGATCCTTGGAGGTGTTAATTACTTTACAAGTCTTAACCCGAATTTGTTTTAAGAAGGTTTTCATTTATAAAAACGCTATAATTTCATTTACCTCTGTTTTTCTTTAATTTTCCGCATGTTTTAACTATTGGGATATAAGGGTTCTCCTACTTAGGTGTTAGAGTAGGTGCCCACACGACCCAGTGGGTTGGGTAATGACAAATTGGTATCAGAGCCCAGGTTACTGGTCTCCAATACAATAGCAAAATGTGGACTAGACTCATGCAAATTGGTTTGTTGATGTCCACATCTAATCTTCAGGAAGCTAGGAAGCATTCTAGAAAATTGTTCCACTTTTTCTCTCCTTTCATGCAAGTGTCGCTTGTGGTATGACTTGGGTCCAATTGGTATCTCTCAATCCCAATTGGTATCTCAACAAAGTAAATCGGACGTCGTGGTTACGACTGAGGGGCCACAAGCAAAGCAAATTGGAACTGAGGTTCCAATTGGTATCTGACTCAAAGGGTTGCGTAATTGCATGGATGACGGGAAATGGTCATCCACGGATGCAAACTAACTAAAAACTTGGACTTGTCTGTGCATTGTATCTTGGAAACTGTGAATGTGTTTTTCTTGACATTCGAATTAACTGCAACCGCGTGCTTCTTGTTGTCTAAATCAACTGCGAAGGTAAAGTTGTAATTGCTTGAATGTGAATATGTAATTATGTGCACTATAAATGTGTGTCTGAACTTTGATATGTGCAATATGTTGGCCTAGTTGTTGAAGTTATGCCAATTGTAAATGCCTGAGTATTGTGAAACTCATTGTGAAAAGGAAGTCATTCCCAAGTTCGACACCAGGGCCTAGATGATTACGAGGTAATTCATAAGAGTAATCTGGACATGTCCTGCGCTTGAGTAATAACCATGTGAGTGCCTGGGTGTATCCTAGGAATCTGTGGGTTGTGGTGATTAAATTAAGGAGAATGAGTTGGATTGGGTGTCATGGAGATTGACTCGGGCTAGACGTCGACTATCCTAGCTAAAGGGGGTACCCTAAAAATTCATGTGTTATAGCTGCGAACCTTTGGGGGAATTTGAGAAAAAAGAACCCCAGAAAAATTGTTGGCGATGTTCTGTTTCTGTTATGGCCGTTGGGGCGGGATTTCTCCTGCCAAGGCGAGGCCGACAGTGTGGGATTCCTCCTGCCAGAGTGGGACAGGGTGAGACAGAATCTCAGCCATGTCTCCCCTATTTTTCCTAGTCACAAATTTAGACCTTGAATTGTATCCGGACTAACCCCTGCAAGTCAAGCAGTGCCCAACAATAGAATCGGAAGTCATAACCTTAATATTTAAATATTGGTTGTGTCATACAACAGAAAACCAACATCCAAGTTCTACAAAAACATAACGAAAGGCGAAAAGATAAAAATAAAGCTTGCCTACATAACAAGCCCAAAAAGGGGCGAAGAAACAATCAGGGACTCTAGGACTTGGAAGTGTCATCATCAGAGTCTAACTCATTTGGGGGCACCAGGCCTATCGCGGCCTAACCCAAGCAAGATTAATGCTGGAAATCACCCTTCTCGACTATGGGAATCCTGTCCGGGGTGACGCAAGTGAGTATGATCTTCACCGCCTTCCATATTCAAACTAGCAGACGGTCCCTCTGTAGACCCTTCCTTCTCTCCTGGCGCAGCTCGCAACAGAGCATCTCAGCTCTAGGGCAGTGCTGGGGGGAATCAGAGTGGTGCCAGCATCAGGGCACCCCAATCTCCTCCGGACAACTGTTAAGTCCTCCTCTATCCGTGCATCTGAGAGTGAGGGCTAGGACCCGGTGGGACGAGTGTCGTCGCCTCCCTCGTTGTCCGACTCTGTGGCCGTCTGAATGCTACTGACCTTATCCATCCTCCTCATTTTTCTCAGAGAAGTAGAGCCCTGCCTAGCAAAAAGAGGGTGAAATGGGGGATCTATGGGAAGTACCTCATCAGTGTCGAGGAGTGGCACACCCGCCCGTTTGCACAACCTAGTTATGAGTCCAGGCAGGAAGAATACCTTCTTATTCCCCGATAGAACATCTTTCACTCTAAGATAATCTGTGCCCCCACATCTAGATCAATACCCTGTATGGCGCACGCCACCACCATGACCCAAAGGAATGTCACGTAGGTGCGGTTGCCCGACGGGCAGATCCTCCTGGTAACCAAGTGTAGCCACCTTTTAGAATTAGGTGACCAGTCCGTTCTAGTAATGCCCTCTGCCGTAGTCTAGTAGACCTGATCCCGGTGCGCAGGCTCGATTAGAGTATCCCTCAACCAGCCCAAGTCCATCTCTCTCAGCTTGGCCTCGTACTCTGCATTCGAGACCTCGGGTAACTCTAGTACCTCATTGAAGGCAGTGGCGTAAAAAGGGATGTCAACTCCCTAGATGCGGATGACGGGGTGAGGGTCGTCCCAGCGAATAGTAGTCAGGACAACATAGAACTCCATCACCCAGGTAGAGCGAGCAGCAGGGGGAGTCTCAGTCAGTGGAGTCCAGCCAAACTCTATAAGCCGCGCGTGAAATGCATGCGCTTTCTCCTCCAAATTTAGCAAGTGAAAACCCCGCTCACAAAAAACTTTAGTGTTCCGGTGGTCATGGTATCATTCCCGACTAGCAGCATCAGGAAATCGAACGAAGGGTAGGTTTTCCTTGTTTAGACCTGCCATTTAGAGACCATGCAAATAGTTAATTAGCACGTTAGAACCCCGGGGGATTAGACAATACCTGATTAAAATAAGAAGGGAGAAATTTTCCTATCCTAAAGAGATGCAGGCCACTGGTCTGGCTTATCCCGCCACAACGGCCAAAATCTTGATAGAGCGGGATGATGGAGGCCGCCAAAGCGGGATGAAGGTCGCCATAACGGCCTTCATCTGGGACGAACTCCAGGCGCGATCATGGCGCCTCTTCATCCCAGAATCCCCATTTTCGACAAAATTTCAGCAGATCATAGTATATTAACTACCCTAGAACCTAAATGTGCAATTATTTCAGCAAAATAACCCCTAAATAGTGCCCAAATCAAGTTTTCTATCAAGAGACCCTTCAACTTCCCCTAACCATTTTTGGACCGAATCGACCGTGTTTTTACAAAATCTTTACGCCAAGGACGTTGTGGAGATGTTGGGAACGTAAGGGAAGTGCCCATGCTATGTTTTTCTATCAAACTAGCAACCTATGTTCATTTTCAAATAATGACCCCCCAAACCGTCTCTAATCGATTGTTTAACAACATGCAATCATAGCTAAGTAAGTGTTACAGTAAAAAGCGTAATGAGCAAGAAAATTACCTTAGAAATGATGTTCAAAATGATTGAGTTGAGGGAATTTTGGGGTAGTTTTGAGTTGAAAAAGGGAGAAATGAGGAAACCTTTCCCCATTCGATCTCCCGCCACAACGAGAGATATCTCGCCACAGCAACCCCGCCTCAGTGGGAGGTCTGTTGCCCTGGCGGGCTCAGGCTGTGTAAATCGGGATGAAATTATTTTCTGGGCGCTGCATCATGTCCCTAATCGGTCCTTTGAGTATAGAACCTTTCGTGATTCAGAGTAGAAAAACCTTCCTCCTCCGTGATTTTGTAATGGACCGAGTTGTTAGTTGAAAATACTTTGAGGTAGAGTGCGTAATGACCCGTTCCCTATCGTTCAAGGACGAATGAGGGGTAAATTTGTATTGTAACGATTCGAACCATCATTTTTTAGGAAAAGCAAAAAATTCATGAAATTCTGGGCCACTATCCCGCCAGGATGTCGCTAGGGCGGCGGATGGCGGATGGAGGATGGCGGTGGCGCCACGACAAGGTAAACTGGCGCCAGAGCAGGATATGCGAGATAGAATGTAAATAACGCGAAATCTTATTTTCTCTTTCTTCCCAAAACACCTAAAATAGACATAAATCACCCCAGAAACCCTCCAAAAGCTGCTCTAAGCTGGGGAAAGAAGGAGGAAAAGAGTTCTAGCATGGGGATGGAGAAATCTTGCAGAATTCCGATGAAATCCACCGTTCCGTCATCCAGAAACCATAAAATTATCTACAATTCCTCTACAAATGCTTTTTTTAAAACTGATATGGACCACAAGGGCCAATTTTATTAATATTGAAAAATGAATAATGTTTGGCTAGCCCACTAACAGTTGACCCATAATTAAAGTAAAAGAAATGAAACAAACTACAAAGAAATTAGGACAAAAAATTAAAGAATCTAGCCTTGTCTGAACCGATCCTTTCATCTGGTAAGTGAGCTCATTTAAGTGACCCTTAACTTTCTCTTCATCTGAATATCCTAATATTTGTTGGTGCCCTAGCTTAAGCTTATGCCTTTTCTGCACTTCTACTGATTTCTGGTAACTCTGTCTCTTCCCCTCATAAAATTCAATGTATTCACCATTATCTTCTTCTTCACTATCTTGCAAGTCCCATGCTACAGATGAAGATAGTGAATCCCACAAAATCACTATATCATCTCTCTGAGATTTGTGCCTGGTGAGTCTTCTAATGTTCTTTGAAAATAAATTCTTTGAAGGAATTTTGTTCAACGCATCGGAAAATCGATCTGTATTTCTTTTTTTGTACCTCTTTGATTTGTTACTCGCGATACTGTAACCCTTGGTAGAAAATGAAAATGTAACACTGTTCTTCATAAAATTTGTGTCGCAATTCATGAAATATATGATGCTTCCCCTTCCCCCTCGTATTGTCTTGACTAATTTTCTTCCTCCTGATGCGTATTGTGGGAACTTGTTGTTTATCCAATTTAAGAATTTTCTTTGCATACTTTGGTAATGCTGAATATTTATGAAACTTGAATCTGCCAGTAATGTCAAAGGCCATATTTGCCAGGAAATTCGCAAGCTTGTTACCCTCTCTGTATATGTGCTTAATTTGGGTCTGACATAGTCGGGAAGCATACCATATATCCTCAATAATCACTGCAATGTTCCAAGGAATTTCCCAAACACTAGTTAAGATCTTAAACAAAACTAAAGAGTCTGTTTCCAAATATACTTGTGTCATCCCAACTTTTACGCAATGAGTAATTGCTTCCCTGATAGCTATAGCCTCTGCTTCTATACTTGTGCCTTCATGAATTTCTTCTCCTTGGGAATAGAACAAGTCTCCATAATAATCTCTTATACAAAAACTATAGGAATTTCTACCCGGATTGCCCCTAGAGGCTCCATCTGTATTGCACTTTAGAATACTTCCTTCAGGTGGCCTCCATTTTACAGGGAGATGGTATATCCTTGGAGTGAACTTCTCTAGAAACTCCAAAATGTTAGGCCAAGTTGTGAGAAAATTTTGTAAGTTGGGGTATGTTACCCTTCCTAATTTCTACAAATCAAAATTGACTTTGAACACCAAGCTGTTATAGGATAATTTCTTTCCATGTTTTAATATGTTTCTTCTTTTCCAAAGGTTCCAGATCACAATGGTTGGAACAGATCTCATGATCGGTCTTAGTCTGGGACAACATTCAACTGTCCACCATTTATTGATAACTTGTGATAGTTGTAATCCTTCTAAATGAATGCCTGCAAAATTAGCAAACAACCTCCATAACTTTGCAGCTACAGGGGAGGTTAGAAAAAGATGAGACATAATCTCAGAGTTAGGATGATCGCAACACCAACATTGTGAAGCTATATTTATTCCCATGTGCTACAAAACATCATCCACGGGAACCCTATACTTCCAGGCTCTCCATAGCAAAAAAGACATTTTAAATGGGATCCACTTTCCCCACATGAATTCAAAAATATCTTCTTTCTCATTCTTCTGTCTAATGTACTCCCAAGCACTCTTTACTGAAAGTTTTCCATTGTGCTCCAACATCCAAACTGGTTTATCAAGACTGTTAGTATCCATAGGTGCTGGGATTGTTCTAAGAATATGCTGAACAATGTCTTCAGGAATAATGTCCCTTAACTTTTGTAAAATCCATCCCTCGTTATTTGCAAAATTGATTACCTCTATCTCCTCTTCATTTGCTTCTGGATGTGATATAAAGCCCCTAAAGAAGTTCAATTATCAAACCAAAAGCTAGCATCTTCCCTTCTAGTCTGCCAAAAGATTTGGTGTTCAATGAGGTACCTTACTGTAATTAGTTTCTTCCATATTGCAGAAGCACCCCTGCTGTGAGCAATAACTGGATGACACTTTTTACAATATTTATTGATCATGAATGACCCCCAAGGGGAAGGCTTGCTTCTCAAATTCCACCCTTACTTGAAGAACAGAGCATTAGAGACATCAAAAATAGATCTAAACCCAACACCTCTTTCTTCTTTTGGGAGACATAATGTGCCCCAGTTCACCCAATGTATACTCTTTTCTCAACGGTATCATTCCAGAAGAATTTAGAAAAAATGCTATGTATTTTCCTTATAACCCCTTTGGGTGGATTGAGGGCTGACAGTAAGTGAATGGGAATGCCTTGCAATACATGATTGATTAATACTACTCTACCTCCATATGATAACAACTTACGTTTCCAACCCCGAATCCTATTCCCAATCTTCTTTACTATGGAGTCATAGTAACAAATCTTATTTCTCCCATAAAAAATAGGACATCCTAAGTAAATAAAAGGAAAAGTACCCTGCTTGATTTGAGTCAACTTTCTGATTCTAGCCACCAGTGCTGGATTCACCTTCTCATGCACATAGAAAGCACTCTTTGTTAGGTTGATCAATTGTCCTGAAGCAGCCTCATACTTCTTCAATACTTTAATCATGAGCTTCATGGATTTCTTTTCAATAGATACAAATAAAATTGTATCATCTGCATATGCCAAATGGTTAATGGCTGAACTCCATTTAGGAATTTTGAAACCCTAAAAACCCTCATCTCTATTCAACGCATTAAGGCTCCTTGAAAGGGCCTCAACAACAATAACAAAAAGGGTTGGTGACAAGAGGTCTCCCTGCTTCACTCCCCTGGTTGATTTGAAAAAACCTTGAACTTGACCATTGACAAGAACAGAATACCAGTTATTTGCAAGTAATCTATAAACCATGTCAATCAAAATTTTTGAAAACCCAAACTTTCTGAGGGTCTTTGTAAGGAATAACCAAGATAATCTATCATAAGCTTTAGTCATATCTAATTTGACTATCACATTAGCAGTTTTGGTTCTAATCCTGATATCTCTGATAATTTCCTAAGCTAATAATACATTCTCCACAATACTCATGCCTTTGATAAAATCGATTTGATTTTCTTATATCAGCTTAGGTAAGATCATAATCATTCTTTCATGAACAATCCTGGATATCACTTTATTAATGAAGTTGCTAAGGCTTATAGGTCTAACATCAGAAAATGATTGAATGTGGTCTTTTTTTGGGAGAAGTACCAAATTTGTGTGAGTAACAAATCTGGGTAGTTCTTGTCCACCAAAAAATAGCTTGTACCACTGCTAGAATGTCCTCCTTGATAATATCCCAACATGTTTGATAGAAGAGACCCGTCAAACCATCAGGACCACTAGAGCTTTCGCCACTTAAACCATGTACAACTGCTTTGACTTCTGCCTCATCAGGGATTCTAATTAAATACTCATTTTGTTCTGCATTTACCATTCTCGGAATGTTATCTAGAATATCAAAATTCGTTGGAAAACTATTTTCTGTGAATTGCTCTTGAAAAAATTTGACTGCTTCATTGATTACCTCTTCTTGCTCCTCTATCCATTCTCCTTCTGAATTTTGAATCTTATTCAATTGTAACCTCTTTCTTCTTCCATTCACATAAACATGGAAGAACTTAGTTTTTATTTCCCCTTCTTCAAACCATTTCATGCCAGATTTTTGTCTCCAAAATTCCTCCTCCAAGTATAAATATCTAGCCAGGTCTGTTTGTGATTTATGTAATCTTTCTCTGTTTTGCTGAGTTGGCTCTAATTCAAACTGTTGTTCTTGAGTCTGAATAATCTCTTTCAGAGTGTTAATTTTCTGAAAAATATTTCCATAAGCTTCCTTGCTCCATTTCACCAAAGCTCCTTTCACCATTTTAAGTTTATGATGCACCACATGGAAGGGATTGCCTACAAAATCAGCCACCCAATGCTCCTTGACCACTGTCATAAACTCCTCATCCTTAACCCAAAAGTTCAGAAACTTGAAGGGTTTTTTAATCATACTATTATTATGTGAACATTGAACTTCCAAAGGACAATGATCTGATCTTTTTTTTATAAGAAGTTTCACCAGAATGTTAGGATACTCATCCAGCAATTGTTGGTTACATAAAAATCTGTCCAGTCTTTTAAAAATACAAGCCTCGTCTGTTCTTCCATTCCACCAAGTAAAGGTGCTACCACTGTACCCCATATCATAAAGATTGCATTCATTGATACAATTAGCAAAGTCTTCTGTTTCTTGGAAGAAAACAGGTAAACCACCCAGCTTTTCTTCACAAGATAAAATGACATTAAAGTCACCTCCAACTAACCAAGGATATGTATGATGTTCCACGATATCTGCTAAAGACGCCCATAAATCCCTTCTAGTGTTGGCATTGCAGGCTGCATATACTATAGTGATCAAAATTTCTTCTCTCCAATCATTATGCTTCACTTTGACAGTAAGATGTTGAGCTGAATCCACCATGATGTTAATCTGCAATTCCTCTCTAGCAAAAAGCCATTTTTTTCCTGAACAATTTGCAAGAGAAATGTGATGTCCCAAAATCCTTTTATAGATATCAATGCTTGATGAATCTTGAAAAGGTTCCATCAAGACAATTAACCAATACTCATTTCTTCTATTAAGATTAGCCAATCTCTCAAAAGCAAGTTGAGTATTGACCGATCTAATATTCCAAAACAACAATTTATTCATCATATTTGTTATACTTTTTTGAGGCAGCAAGCCTCTGTGATAATGGTCTGACAGGAGCTTCAGACTCCTTCACTATTTTCCCTCCTTTCTGTTTGGTGCTGCTTTCTTTGAGAGATTTTGTTTACTTTGGAGACAAGTCAGCATCCCTTGCAATCTAATTTATATTATTAGTGATTGTTTCTAATAACTTCTCATCACTTATTACCCTCTCATGTGCCCCTATCAGCTTTGAAGTATTGATGTTCATTTGCATTGCATAATTTGTCTCCATAGTCATGATTTTTTTCATTAAATCCTCCTCCAAGATGTTTTTTGATTTTTGTGCCTCATCAGTCAACTTCCTTGTTGTTTCTGTTCTGGCCTCCAATGAATGTGATTCAACATCTTCACTACTTTTGTTATCTGTATTATTCTCTTTATCTTCTTCAGTGGTAATTGTAACTTGATCATTTGATTTTCTATTTGTAGAGGTATTAACTGCTTGTTTTGGCATCTCACGTTTCTTCGTAATTCCCTCCTCTATAACAGCTCTAGTTGACTCATTACTCATTGGTTGATTCTCATATGGCTCTCTTAATGATCCTTGCTCTTTGTCGGTGTGGTCTCCACTTTGTTGTTTTCCCGTTTCACCATCTTTTTTTCCTTACATGATATCGGTAACATCACCGCATAGATTATCACCTTCAGTTGGCATTAATTTTGATGGTATGTGAATTTCCAAAGAACTGTCCAGTTCCATGATTTACTCCCCATTATTTTTGTCTTATGTAATAATGTCATGGGAATTATCACCCTGTTGTCGGATATTGTCTTCCTTCTCTATCTATCGACTCTTTTCTAATTCACTAGTTGTTAATGTTTTCTCCATCGTGTCCTTCTGTTTAGTATATCCAAAAGAAGAAGTCACCCACTCCTTGCAAGATACGGTATGATTTTCTTTTTCCACTTGCTCCTCTTCTTGGTCCTCCAAAGCTGCAAAGGAATTTGTGGTATAAAGCTCTATATTCTTTTTTGTTTGAGGTTTTCTTCCTTGTTTGGTGTGAACACTTGCATATCTTTTGTTGCATTCCACACTTGGTTTGGTTTATTTATTTGTTGCCTTCCCTTTCCTTTGAAAAGATTCCCAATCTTCTGACCTTCATTATTTGCATTATTTTTCTGACTCTGTATTTGTGTTTGACTCAGGTTTTGATTTCCAATTATTTTACCACTTGATAAAACTTTTGTTCCATTCTCCTGTTGGCGCTCTTGTATCTCATCAGAGATTCCTCCTCTTCAACAAAATTTTCAACTCAGGATGCAGGACATAACATTATGCCTCTTTATGACCTTGAAGCTTACACATTTTATAGTATTTTGGCACATAGTCATATCTAATATTAATCCATGTTGAAATCACTTCCGCAGTATTGGTTTTCTTGATCCCAATGTTGATTCGTTTAGGGAAATCTCTCAATAAATCTACTTCAACCTTCACCTTTGCTCAACTAGGTCTAGATCTATTTTTTGTAGCCATATTCACATGCAATGACTTACCCACTGCCTTGGCCATGGTGAATAGAGACTCCTGAACAAAAAAATTGGGAAATAAGGCAGGGAAAGATATCCATGAAAATGCAGTGTTGATTTCTGCCTCGGGATTGAACCATGGCTCCCACTTTAATGGTCTCATATGATAGTAACCATCTTTGGCTCGTAGAAAATACGCAGGTTTTGACATGATATGCACATAATCTTCCATGTTGGAGAGGCGAATTAGCATATGTCGATCACTCAAAATACCACTCTGCTTTTATCTCACATTGCGTCGGAACAATTTTACGAATCTCCTCCAATTCTGGCCATCCGTAGGAAAATTTTCCTGTAACAGCAAGCTGCAAATGTTTTTGAATAATCATATTATCCACTTCATCTTCTTCCTACAATACAATAGGCTCTCCATGAACATAAACAATGTCTTTTATGGGAATAGGGTTTGTAGGTTTGGTGGTCTCGGGGGTTAAATATTTAATATATGAGGGTTAAAGAGGTGGCAGTAACCATGTCGTCCAACAATTAGGTTTCAGGGTAAGAGAAAATAATTAAGATTTTTTCTTTCAATTTTCCACAATCGATTACTCCTCTACGAATGTTTGGCGCCCAGGTAGGTTATGTTTTATTAATTTAGTAGTTATAAATCCGTGCTCACTACATAAGATAATATAAATCAATGGTAAGATTTATGCGTAGACCTTAGTGCACCGAACAAAAGATGATTTAATCATAGGAAGAAGCCTTAGGTGATGAACTAGGGATAAGTTGGTCGAATTATTGTTAAGTGATATATGTCGATGAATAATTCATTGTGATGGTTGTGATTTCATGATTGTGTCATATATGTTGTTCTTGCTTTATTATAATACATGTATGTATGCAATGTTGCATTATTGATCACACTATTGGTAATGAGATAGATGAATGATGAATGCCATGAATCATGACTTGATTATATAATTATGAGAATGTACTTGTGATTGTGGCTTGTTGAATGGATCGTGTGTTGCATTCCGACACACTAACTTGGATCGGTTGCCACGTTCCGACATAAATATGGGATCAGTTTCCACATTACGGCATAAACATTGGATCGGATACAACGTTTCGGTATGCTAATAGTTTGGGTGTGGGTTCCATGAGAGGACCAATGACTTGACATAATTGTGTAGCTTGAGGAGTGTGAAATTGAATGATATTGTAATTCCCCGGAGTTGTTATATGGGTATGAGGACTTATATTTGGTTGTTCTTTTATATCGAGTAAACTTGTTACGTATCTCGTTGTTGAATGAATCGGGAAGCACAAGGGTTCAAGGGTCGTAATAATTGAGATCAAGGGTTGTTTGTGTATTGTAAGGGCGAGAAGTGGGGGTAGTGTATGTGATGTAATTACTTAGGTGGATTTCACCTTGGAGGAAGGGTATGTCGTGGTGGTTAGTCGAAATGCCTGTAGTTGTATTCGTGGACTCTTCTATGTGTTAGGATGGCTAGGCTAAGATCAATAACCTAGTAAGTAAGTTGACTGAGAAGGTGGTTAGTAGTAAGGGTGCTAGTGTAATTCTGAGGTGTTCCAGATTGGGTAAAGGTGGAGAAGCGAGTGGTTTATCGCATATTATTGCTAGTTGTTGTCTTATGTTATGCGGTGGTCGTCGAGTTGACCGATGATGCCTACCAGTACGTGTGGTTTTGTACTGATACTACTCTTGCTATGCCGTTAGGCATAGTCTGGATGCAGGTTTGTGATGTTTCATTAGATGAAGACGATGAATTCTCCAGCAGCTTTTACTTTTCCTTCCGCATGGTGGTAGCTGTGTCGTTTCATTATTATGTCTTGTTGTACTCTTAGTAGCTCTTGTACCTATTTAGACTAGATCCTTGGGGGTGTTAATTACTTTACAAGTCTTAACCCAAATTTGTTTTTAGAAGTTTTTCATTTATAAAAATGTTATAATTTCATTTACCTCTATTTTTTTGTTAATTTTCTACATGTTTTAACTATTGAGATATAATGGTTCTCCTACTTAGGTGTTAGAGTAGGTGGCCGCAGGGCTCGGTGGGTTGGGTCGTGACACCCGGGTAGCATCTTTTGCAGGATGCCACCTGCAAAAACACATAATAAATATGTTAGTTTATGAATAATATATTTAAGTATAAGAAATAAATAAAATAAACTAACAAATAGATAACAAAACAAACTTACGATGATCCATCCAGCTCAGTTATGACTCTACCAAGTCTGTCCTTCTGGCCAGGAGCTAGAGCAGACATCTCATCATCTGGTGTAGCCTTAGGTGCAGCTGTAGATGAAGGTGATACACCATGGTGCACAAAAATAGTGAGTCAATGAAGGCATACCGGCCATAACATATGACTACTCGCTACTAGAATCTCCAATCCTCATGGTAGATAACTAAGGAGATGTACCTGTGGGAGATGGAGTACCATGGAGGAAATGCCAGTGAAGTAGAGGAAGCACCGACTGGTCAACGATACTGTAACATCTCGCAATTTGAAATATCTAGGAAGAATTTAAGAACTCGAAATAGTCATTTTTGGAAATAATGAAAATCTGGAAATTTGTTTAAGTTAGGAAAAGTTGAGTTTTGACCAACTTCAAATGGCCAAAACTTCTAGCTCAAGATGATTTAGAGGTACTTCTAGATATGGTGGGAAATATCTTGGAATGATCTTTCCAACGCCGCTGAGTTTGTGTGATTCCGAGTTCGTATGAGTGAGTTATGCCCTTTGGAAGTTGGGTTGTTGGAATTAGGAAAGTCCAAATCCGAATTTTGGAAGGGTAATTTAGTCTTTTCCCTACCTAATTATTCTAATTCATTTTTAGGAGTTTAATTGGGGTAAAGTATGATTTTAGTCAGTTTTAGAAAAGTGAATTTCACGCTAGGGCGTGGAGAAAGGAGAAAAGAGGAGAAAGGAGAAGAACGTTCAAGATTCATTCAAGATTGTCGAGATTAGCTTGTGGATTTCATCGGGGGTGATCCCTACAAGGTATGTGAGATCATATAGCATTGGGTTAGTTCACCCACGCGCCAATCATAATTTATTTCAGCGAATGTAAGTTCTTGAAAGCTTAGAAATTGAGTTCTTGATGGGTTTGTTGAAGTTCTATTAAATTCTTGATTCGTTGAAACCGTTGATGAGTTGTTTGATCCGAATCCGTGATTTTAGGTTTGATTTTGAGTAGAATCTGATGTACTTTGAGTATATAATCAATTCTAAGTGTTTCGGGAAAGAACCCATGGAGTTTAGAGGGTTTAAAGCTGAAAAATGAAGAAGAAATTTCGTCGGTCAAAATTTGGTAGTGCCTCCGCGTCGCGGAGCTAGTCCCCAGTTGTGGGAAAATTTGTTTCGCATCGCAGAGTGGTCACAGACCATTCTGCCTCAAAATTTGTTTACGAAACCAAAAATTAAATGCTTCTCCGCGTCGCGGACCCACCCTCAAAAAGTGATTTCTTGATCTTTTCTCACGTTTAGCTATCTAAAATCATTCCTATACATCATGAGATCTTTCCAATCACAAATCACAATCCTTGAATCCATAATTTAATTCAAGGACCAGTTAAGAGTCAAGTCAAGAGTAGTTAAGGTCAAAGTCAAGAGAAGTTCTTAGAGTTTTCCAAAAGTCTTTTTTTCCAAATGTTTTAACTTTATTTTCAGACTTAAACTTCAAGTTGAGTAAAGAGTAAAGCTTGAAGTTCATTTCTTCAAAAGTATATGGGGACTATGTATTCCCAAAGGGTTTAAATGTTTTCACATTAAAACAAGAAAGGAAACCTCGATTTCCAAAGAGCCTTCTGGCTAGTTTTCAGAAAAGAGTAACCGCTTTCTAAATGAAGCAAGAGGGGAAACTTTGATTTCCAAGATAGCCTTTGAGCTAAGTTTTTGAGCACTAATCTCAAATCACAGAAGAAGTATGTTTTTAAACATAAGAGCTAATACTATATTATTTTTGGAAGTAGTATTGAGCACCGATATGGGGGAGAGTTCAGACAACTCACAGCCCCCATTAACCATGTAGCCACCGAAAAGGGTCATACTTTTTAGATGATTCCTTTAGTTCTTTTTAGCATAGACTAGTGGATCCACTTAGTAGTTCAGGTTCTATACCCTCGGCAAGGTATAGGACGGCCCTGACAGCGTGAGGTAAAATAATGTATCATCACAATAACTCTTACGTGATGATTGTCCGTTAGAGAAACTCCCACATAAGTAATTGTATATTATATACACAGGTTATTGTATTTTTACATACATTTTCAAAGTTATAGTGTATCTTTGCATACACACAGAGTTTATATCATGTTTTAACAGCTTTTATTTATATTGCACCTGTTTTAAACTGCTTTATATTGAAATGAGTTCAGTTATGTTGAGTTGAGTTGAGCCATATAAGTTCTTCAGATTCCTTTCAAGCCTATGTTGTGTTTAGCATTCCAACTCGCATACTCGTACATTTAATGTACTGATGCTAGTTAACCTGCATCTTATTATGATGCAGACACAGGTAACTAGGATCGGCTTCCAGCGCATCATTGATCCAGTGAGCAGTTCAGAGTTTGTTGGTGAGCCTCATTGCATTCCGTAAGACTCCTTTTATTGCTTTTAGTTTTATTATTAGTTCATTAGGATGTCGTGGGCCTATCCCGACATCCATCTCAGTTGCTTAGAGGCTTCATAGATAGACAGTCAGTTAGTTAAATTCATTTGTCACTACTTTATTATTGGCTTATGTTTTTGAGACTTGAGGTTGCCATTTTTGCCAAGTTGAATGTTGACTTTTAAACATTCTAAGTTATGATATTATTCAAGTGAGTATAGTGATTTTGATCATTATAAATATGCATATAGTCTTCCGCTGAGTAAGTAAGCCAATGCCAAGGGTTTGCTTTGGGCCAACAATGGTTCTCGAGTGCCAGTCTCGCCTAGGGTGTAGGCTCGGGACGCGACAAATAATAAGGATAATATGCCCGAGGATCTGCCGTGACATACAGAACAACAAATAAATGAATATCATGACTGATGCGCTCTGGCGCAGAAGAAATAGATCGTGGAATATCCTTAGGATTTATGGGTCTCCTAGCTGACTTCTTCTTTTTAGCCTTATTAGTCTGGCTAAATACAAGATGCTCGCGATGTCTATCATTATCCTTATTATCCATTCGGAAAATTCTCTATAGATGGCTTCATTACCCCAAGTGTTTATGAACAAGCTGATCATTTTACACTCAAGTATTTTGTTAGTTAATGAACACTTATTAGTATGTAATTTGATAACATATTTTTAACACATACTTGAGGTATGGTTGAATCTCTGGACAATTAAGCAAAATATGTGTCACAATTGATTGCATTTTCATATCAGTGAAGCCTCATTTAATTGGAAAAACTACATAAAAGGGCCATCAAACCTAAAATATTTACAAGCTCATACCCAAATCCAAAGTAACTCTTCATATAACCATTCTCCCCTAACTATTTATAGCCCATTACATTCGTTCGACAAAATTTGTTATTCAAGCCAATTCCTAATTTTATTGTCCAATCGTTCAGACCAACATTTGTTATTGGCATGAATAGCATTATTGATCTTTTTACAAAAGAGGAAATGCCCAGATATGAAATCACTAAGCTATGTACCTTGAAAGATTCATGAGTTCTCTCCTAGGAATACTTCTGTAGGTCGAGCTCATCGTGGCGATACAAGGACTCGTTCTACAACTTACGCTGCCGTCAAGAAACCTCACCTCTGATTTATCCACCATTTGTAGTTTTGTAGTATAACTTTCATAACAATGATACCAAACTTGTATAGATATACTATTTTAGTATCACTTACTAAGTTAGTTATGAACAAGAAAATCTCAATGATACCAATCATGTAGATATTTACTATTTTAGGATCATTTACTAAGTTAGTGATGAACAAGAGAAACCCCATATGATATCAATCCTATAGATATAAACCATTTTAGTATCACTAACTAAGTTAATTATGAAAAAGAAAGCCTCAATGATACAAATTCTTTAGATATTTACTATTTTAGTGTCACTTACTAATTTAGTTATGAACAAAAAAAATCTCAATGATCACAATCATGTAGATATATACCTTGTTAGTATCACTTGCTAAGTTAGTTCTGAACAAAAGAAAACTCAATGGTACCAATCCTGTAGATGTATACCTTTTTAATATCACTAACTAAGTTAATTAAGAAAAAGAATACCTCAAATGATACCAAACCTATAGATATTTACTATTTTAGTATCATTTACTAATTTAGTTATGAACAAGAGAAACCTCAATGATATCAATCCTATAGATATTTACAATTTTAGTATCACTTACTAATTTAGTTATGAACTAGAGAAACCTCAATGATACCAATCTTGAAGATATATACCTTTTTAGTATCACATACTAAGTTAGTTATGAGCAAGAGAAACCTCAATGATACCAATCTTGTAGATATATCCTATTTTAATATCACTTACTAAGTTAGTGATGAACAAGACAAACCTCAATGATACCAATTCTGTAGATATTTACTATTTTAGTATCACTTACTAAGTTAGTTATGAACAAGAGAAACTTCAATGATATCCATACTGTAGATATATACGTTTTTACTATCACTTATTAAGTTAGTTATGAATAAAAGAAACTTCAATGATACCAATCCATGAGATATATACTATTTTAGTATCACTTACTAAGTTAGGTATGAAAAAGAAAAACCTCAATGATACCAATCATGTAGATATATACCTTTTTAGTAGCACTAACTAAGTTAATTATGAATAAGAGAAACCTAAATGATACCAATCCTGTAGATATATACTATTTTAGTATCACTTACTAATTTAGTTATGAATAAGAAAAACCTCAATGATAGCAAACCTGTAGATATTTACCTTTTTAGTAACACTTACTAAGTTAGTCCTGAACCAGAGAAACTTTAATGCTACCAATCCGGTAGATATATAATATTTTAATATCACTTACAAGTTAGTGATGAATAAGAGAAACCTTCAATGATACCAATTATGTAGGTATTTACTATATTAGTATCACTTATTAAGTTAATGATGAACAATTGAAACCTCAAATAATACCAATCCTAAATATATCTTTCTAGTATCACATACTAAGTTAGTTATGAACAAGACAAACCTCAATGATACCAATCATGTAGATATATACTATTTTAGTATCACTTACTAAGTTAGTTATGAACAAGAGAAACCTCAATGATAACAATCTTGCATATATATATATACCTTCTTAGTATCACATACTTAAGTTAGTAATGAACAAAAGAAACCTCACTAATACCAATCCTATAGATATATACCATTTTAGTGTCACTTACTAAGTTAGTTATGAATAGGAGAAACTTCAATGATACTCATACTGAATCTTCAATGATACCAATCCCTGAGATATATACTATTTTAGTATCACTTACTAAGTTAGTTATGAAAAAGAAAACCTCAATGATACCAATCATTTAGATATATACCTTTTTAGTAGCACTAACTAAGTTAGTTATGAATAAGAGAAACCTCAATGATACCAATCCTGTAGATATATACTATTTTAGTATCACTTACTAGTTATGAATAAGAAAAACCTCAATGATAACAAACCTGTAGATATTTACCTTTTTAGTAACACTTACTAAGGTAGTCCTGAACCAGAGAAAATTTAATGATATCAATCCGGTAAATATATACTATTTTAGTATCACTTACAAGTTAGTGATGAATAAGAGAAACCTTCAATGATACCAATTATGTAGGTACTTACTATTTTAGTATCACTTATTAAGTTAGTGATGAACAATTGAAACCTCAAATAATACCAATCATATATATATATATATATATATATATATCTTTATAGTATCACTTACTAAGTTAGTTATGAACAAGACAAACCTCAATGATACCAATCATGTAGATATATACTATTTTAATATCACTTACTAAGTTAGTTATGAACAAGAGAAACCTCAATGATAACAATCTTGTAGATATATACCTTCTTAGTATCACTTACTTAAGTTAGTAATGAATAAAAGAAACCTCACTGATACCAATCCTACAGATATATACCATTTTAGTGTCACTTACTAAGTTAGTTATGAACAAGAGAAACCTCAATGATATCAATCCAGTAGATATTTATTACTTTAATATCACCTGTTAAGTTTGTTATGAAAATTGAGAAACCTCAAATGATACCAATCCTGTAGATATATATCTTTTTGGTAATAGTTAGCAATTTAGTTATGAACAAGAGAAACCTCAATGATACCAATCTTGTAGATATATACTATTTTAGTATCACTTACTAAGTTAGTTATGAACAAGAAAACCTCAATGATACCAATCCGATAGATATATACCTTTTTAGTAGCACTAACTAAGTTACGGAAGAAAAAGAGAACCTCAAATGATACAAATCCTGAAGATATATACCTTTTTAGCATCACTAACTAAGTTAATTATGAAAAACAAAACCTCAATGATATCAATCCGGCAGATATTTACCATTTTAGTATCACTTAGTAATTTAGTTATGAACAAGTGAAACCTCAATGATATCAATTTTGTAGATATTTACTATGTTAATATCACTTACTAATTTAGTTATGAACAAGAGAATCAATGATACCTATCTTGTAGATATATACCTTTTTAGTATCACTTACTAAGTTAGTTATGAACAAGAAAAACCACAATGATACCAATCATGTAGGTATATGCTATTTTAGTATCACTTACTAATTTAGTCATGAAGAAGAGAAACCTCAATGATACCAATCCCGTAGATAGTTACTATTTTAGTATCACTTACTAAGTTAGTTATGAACAAGAGAAACTTCTATGATACCCATCCTGTAGATATATACTTTTTTAGTATTGCTTGCTAATTTAGTTATGAATAAAATAAATCACAATGATACCAATCATGTAGATATATACTATTTTAGTATCACTTACTAAGTTAGTTATGAAAAAGAAACCTCAATGATACCAATCCTGTAGATATATACCTTGTTAGTAGCACTAACTAAGAGAGTTATGAAAAAGAAAACCTCAATGATACCAATTTTGTAGATATATACCTGTTTAGTAGCACTAACTAAGATAGTTATGAAAAGAAAACCTCAATGATACAGATCCTGTAGATATATACATTTTTAGTATCACTTAGTAATTTAGTGATGAACAAGAGAAAACTCAATGGTACCAATCATGTAGATATATACTACTTTAGTTTCACTTACTAAGTTTGTTATGAACAAGAGAAATCTCAAAGATACCAATCTTGTAGATATATTTTTTTTTAGTATCACTTGCTAATGTAGTTATGAACAAGAGAAACCTTAATGATACCAATCCTGTAGATGAATACTATTTTAGTATCACTTACTATATTAGTTATGTAAAAGGAAACCTCAATGATAGCAATCTTTAGATATTTACTATTTTAGTATCACTTACTAAGTTAGTTATGAACCAGAGAAACCTCAATGATACCAATCCTGTAGATATATACTATTTTAGTATCACCTACAAAGTTAGTTTCGAAAAAAAAATTCTCAATGATACCAATCTTGTAGATATATATACTTTTTTAGTATCACTTACTAAGTTAGTTTTGAACAAGAGAAACTTCAATGATACCAATCCTGTAGATATATAGTATTTTAGTATCACTTAGTAAGTTAGTTATGAAAAAGAAAACTCCAATGATGCCAATCCTGTAGATATATACCTTTTTAGTAACACTTACTAAGTTAGTTAGGAGCAAGATAAACATCAGTGATACCAATCTTGTAGATATATACCTTAATATTATCA
>JAJOOO010010697.1:0-15179 GCA_029582685.1 Solanum piurae
TTTGTCATCATGATTAACACAAATTGCAACAATTACACACTCCAAGCTTGCCATGAAGAACATCAATGTTGTGCTAGTATATGGAGCTGCATACCTCTTATTAACACTTGGCTAACTCCAAAATAAGAAAAATGAGACAAAAAAAGGGTAGGTTGTACTTCCTCCTTCTCAATTTATATGACAACTTTCATATTTCGCGAGTCAAACAAGTTTTTCTTTGCCCGTGTTTCCTTCATATGCCTTTTTTTTTAAGAAGAAAAACTTAATAGATTCTACATATGTCTGAATATACGACAAAAAGGGAGTTGCTCGAATGGTAAGCACCCTCACTTTCAACCTTACGGTTGTGAATTCGAGTTACCAATTAGGGAGCATAGGTGAGAGCTTACAACAAAAATGTCTGAATAGGCAATCAAAATTAAGAAATTTGACTCTCAAAATTCGAACGATATCACATAAATTGAGACTGAGAAAATAATACTTAATTAAGAGGAAGATTAGTAATTTTACTTGTATGATTAACCATAAAGAATAAACCATAGTGCTGATTATGACTAGAAAGGGTCCATTGAAGAAGTTGCCATGACTATTATTTTTGCTTGTATTATGTTGTGAATATTTCCAATGAATTCCTAATTTTCCAATCACAACTTTTCCATGATATAATGATAACAACATAGCTCCACCAATGCACATTATTGTCCCCATCATTTTGGCTTGTCCTGCTTTAGTTTTTAGTCCTAGTTTTTCAAGCCTACATATATGTAAAAATAAAGGTTTCAAATGAGATGTGTTCTTTTGTTGTTGAGAAATTTACATATTTACTCAAAAAGGACTATAAGAGAATGAATTTAAGTCATATACATTATTTATCATATTAATAGTATTAATGTAACTTGACATGTTATATCTGAAGAAAATAAATTTTGAGCTTAACTCAACTCGATCAAAATAATAGTTTATGTGGCGATAATTGTTAAAGATCATAAAAAGAGTCAAGTGTCCATCACACATACGATGTAGGACTACTAGAACCTTTCACAAGTCCTGACTTGTCAACTGGAGTGTAAATAACTTAATATGAAAAACAACATCAGGTAAATCAAAAATTCAAATAGGCTAATTGGGATACCTTGTTAACAAAATAAATTTATTTTTGCACATATATACCTACTTTAGTTTAGATTCAGGAGCCAAAAGGGCAAAAAAATTGTCAAAAATTTCAAAAGGGCACATGAAATTTTTTTAAAACCAAAAGGGCAAAATCTCTCCTGACGGAGCGATTTCCCTCTGACACAAAATGAAAAATCGCTGCTAGAGCAGCGATTTTGTAAAAAAAAAAAAAATACCTTTTTTTACAAAATCGCTGCTAGGGCAGCGATTTTTCATTTTGTGTCAGAGGGAAATCGCTCCGCCTGGAGCGATTTTGCCCTTTTGATTTTAAAAATATTTGATATGCCCTTTTGGAATTTTTGACAATTTTTTTTGCCCTTTAGGCTCCGGACTCCTTTAATTTAGACATACACAACGTCTGAAGTTAAGTTTGACAAAATCAAACTCAAAAAAATATATTTGAAGTTACATAAAAGTAAGATTCATGCATTCTGCCTAAAGTTCAGACGAAAATAACTGAATGGTTGAAGTTCAGGCTATATGAAACTTTGTCTAGACTAAATTCAGACATCGATCATAAATCTGAAGTTGTCTTAAACTAATTACAACTTACACTTATAAAAAATAATAATCTAAAAGGCGAACACAAATTATATGATGGTGTCAAAATTGGATATCTAGGCATTTTGCGCCATATTACGACAACAAATCTTGAATCTAACTCAAATCCAAAATTTAATCCATAATATAAGGATACCCTAATACCTAATAAACCATCTATTACTCTACTTTAATTAGTACACTTTAAGTGATCTAATTGTGTCAATTGTTTTATAATTTCACTACATAAAACATAAAGTAAAAAATATTACCTGCAAATGAGGGCAAGAAGAAATGTATTTGCTGGAATTAAATTAGCCATAGCTGTTGTAATAGTTGCTGTTGAATTTTTTAATCCTATAATACAAGTCATTTGCATTGCTGTTACCCTGCAGTTATCACACCAACAAATCATATCAATTATAATTTAATTAATTAATTATCATTTAAGTAATTTGATTTAACAAATATTAATTAATCATGTGAAAAGGACAATTAATTTTGGAAATTAAAGTGATTGCTTACCCCAAAACAGAACATAAGAAAATTAGGAAAAGTGTAAATGGTGTCAACTTAGGCCTTGTTTTCCTGTGTGGTGGGACACAATCATTTGTTAGCAATAATATAATAATCGTATATATATTCAGTGTAATTCTACGAGTATGATCTGAAAAAAATAAAAGATATGCACAATTAGAATTGTTTTCAAAAGATGGTTAACTCAAGAGTGGTAAATTAAAATAGTCATGAAAAAGGTAACATGAAAATAAAGAAAATAGTGAATTAATACGGAAAGCAGTACACGACATTCAGAATTCAGAAAACGAATAGTAATAATAACGAAATAGTACAGAAACACAAAAGATAATAGATGATAACATATATCAATCAAAAACAAGAAACTACATGTATAAGACTAATACTACAACAACTACGAAGCTTTCAGGCTCACACCGTACCTAATATGTTACGAATCTAGCCAAGATGGAGGGCCCAATTGATCGTGATATACTGTCAAATTACATTTGGGACCTTAGTTAAAGAAATGAGCATGTGTACTAAAGATGTCTATATAATTAAAGAGGATAAACTGTCTCATTAGTTTCTTTTAATTAGCTATTTTGTAATAGCAGTCTGAAATCTCCCTTTTTTATTTTCCTTTTATTCTTTCATCAGCTAGTATTTTTTTTATGATCAATACAAACCTTAATTCGTTACCTAATCATGATGAAAGCAAGCCATAATTCAACTACATACTAATATTCTATTCTAATCTATGATTTCCATGCACTCATGAATTAGAAATGAATTATTTTATTATGAACCAAAGAAATGGAAGGAAGAGTTATGATTAAAGGATATAAACATCTAATATTTGGTGTTCGGTGTGATGGAGAATATTGTTTTCGAAAATGTGATTTGGTATTTGAATGCGAAATTATTTTATGACGAAATATTTATTAAAACTTAATAATTAACAATATGATAGGAAATTACAGAATATTTTAATGAGATATTAATCTTAAAGAAATATATCAAATCAGATATGATAAGCATTATTTATAATAACATTTCACCATATTAATAACCATATGTTTTTTGTTTTGTGGAATTGATAATTTAACAAGATTTTATTATAGCAATTAAAATATCCAAATAAGACAAACGATTTATTATATAAAAAATATATATATATATATATATTGTATTGTACGATCCATGCATGTGATTGTGTGCATTGCGTGGCTGTATTAATGAGCCTCTAGTTTGACTATTTTTTCTTTCTCAAAAGGAAATGAATGATTAACTACAAGTGTACGATTAAATTGTTTAAAATAATAATATAATATAATAATAAGTAGAAAAAAATCAGTAAAAAAGTATGTCATTTTTTCCAAATTTTGTTTAGAGGTAACAAGGTAAGAATCGAACTCTCACAAATAAAATTAAAATTCAAGTAATTAATTAATTGAGCTACAAAAACATTCAAATAATTAATTAACTAAGCTACTAAGATTCTAAAAAAAAAAAGTGGTATATTTCTTGCGTGAAGAACGTATGAAGCAATAAAGATAAAATGTGAAACAATACTATGAGTTATTGAGTAATTATTTGAGATATGTGACTAAAAATACAATTTATCAGCATATTTAAAAATAAAAAATTGAGAATGAATGGAATAAAATATATTTTTGTACATAACTACTAAAGAATATGAAGCAATGGATCAAGTTGTTCTTTTTTTAATCAAAAATCGTAATTTTGAGTTCTGAATATAAATTTTTTTTAATACGGATCGTTTTTTTCTTATTGAATCAGTGCAAATTCAAATTAGTTGAACTCTAACCGATTGAAAAAATTGCATATAAAGTTTGAATAAGAAATTACCTTTCAAAAAAGTAAGCAAAAGGTGCAATAGAAATGGTGGCCAAAATTTGTCTATAGGATAAGTGAACATAAGGGTCCATGCCTTCATCCATTACAAGCTTTGATATAATAGCTGTGCCTGCATAACCTAATTGAACTACCACCATTAACAACAATGGCAATACATCTTTACCCATTTTTTCCAATTAAAAATATTATTTATGTATATAAATTCTCTATATACACCAATTAGCTTTATGAGAGATTTTTTTTTTTTTTTTTTGGGTATTGGTGGGGTGGGGTGGAGTGGAGAGTGGGGTGAGTGTTAGAAGGATGGAAGTTTTTATAGATGACAAGTAGTTAGCTACTGCTTTCCTCTATCTCAACTTATGTGATACATTTCAAATTTTGAGATTAAAATAAGTCTATTTTTATCGTAAATTTTTCATATATTTTTTAAAATATTTTGAATTGTAAATTATTATGACTTATAATACTTTTTACGTAATTTACAAATATATAAATTTCATTTTGAAAATTTTGAAGATTTCATAAGTAAATTCTCAGTCAAACTTAAACTGTTTGACTTTCGAAAAACAAAATGTGTCACATAGATTGAAATAGAAGGAGTACAAATTTTGAGCCGCAGTTAATATTTAGTCAAACTTTTCAAAACGGTTTTAAGTATATATATTTTCAATAAACGTACTTTTGTGCATAAACTATTTTTTTAGCTTTTGAAAAACAACATCTATTACTCTTTAGAAACCAGTTATTTTTTCTTAAAAACTTAGTCATACACTTTACTTTTATAAAATAAGCACGTTTGACCTTCTAAAAATTTGATCAAACAAATTATTAGTATTGCGCGCCTGATTCTGATGATCATTCCAATAGTTTATGTTTCAATTTAGTATTTATATTAAAGTATATATGAGTTTGAAGATAAATTTAAAATTCATAAACTTCAAATTATACGACAACAAAAGAATATTCACATGTGAACATTCAAAAATAAATTCCAATGTCTTTTAATTGAATATTTTCTAAAAAACATTTGCTAACTGGCTATGAGACAAGATTATAGTAGTTGGCTATAATCCAATTATATAAATATATATATATCGGGCTGTCATTAGTAATTTGAGACATTTTTGTTTATTCAAGTACCAAAGAACAAACACATGGGAAAGTTCCCCAAAATTTAAACATAGAAAAATGTTATATTTGCCATTGTACTTAAAGGAGTCTCCGTAGCCCCTTAAAGTTGTCCTGCATAATTTACTTGAACATCTCAATTTACACTTGAACGAAGTTGTACCTATTGAACACTTCAACCATTTTGAATTGATACCTATTTGATATTTTTTTACAATCAGCCACAAATTTTAAGTGTGTGATATACACTTGCACTTGCAGTGACATGGTATAATGACGAATTAAATTGTGACATGTTATTTAGTTTCAAAAAATTATTTAAAAATATCTTTTAAGAAAATATTTTAAAGTAAAAAAAAAATAGAAAAACAAAAATTAACCTTACCCAACTCACCCACCCAAACCTTTCCGGCAGAACTAGTCGCCTACCACAGTCCATCTACCATCATAGTCCGATCTCAAGCGACGAATAGGCCTAACTCACACCCCAAAAGCTAGCTCAAAGGAAGGAGGATTGTTCAAGCCTTATAAAGAGTCCACCCATCTCATTAACCACCGATGTAGGACTTTTGTCATTCTTTAACACCCCACCTCACACCCAATGCTGCTTAGCATGTGGTGTGTGGGAAATTTTTGATTTTGGGGACCCCAACATCGAGTGAGACGGGCCCTGCTCTGATACCATGTTAAAATAGGTCTTAGGCTTAACTCACGCCCCAAAAACTAGCTCAAAGAAAGAAGAATTATCCAAACCTTATAAAGAGTCCACCCATCTCATTAACCACTTTTGTCATTCTTTAACAAATACCGTACCTGCTACCTAACCTCGATCTTCCTTTTGTTCCGATTGGGCGAACTTCATCAATATCATAGCTGCATTTTCTCTGATTTCATTCTCGTCCTCAAACATGAATTAAGATTTGTTGATATCTTTTTGTACTGTGGGTTCTATATGGTTTGAATTCTTTAAAAAAATCAAAGAAAATAAATTCAGATTTGTATTAAGTCTTGTCGGAAAAAATGGAGGTTCACCGGATTTTTTGACCAAATCTGATTTTTGTTTCTTTTATTATATTCCCTTCTACAACTTTAACTCTTTTAAATTTTTCTGTTTTGTATCAGTCAACTCTTTCGAATTTTACTATTTTGACGGCCATTTGTTTAATGGACACTTTTCCGACAAAGATTACGACGACGATATTGGTGATGGCGGAATAATAGTAAAAAGGAAAATAAAAGAATATAGGAAGAGGTGTGGCAGGGACGATGACAAAAGGGTTTAGGTAATGAGGAATTGGGGAAGAAGATACAATTAGGGATTATTTTTCTATGCTAAGATTTTTGGTCCACTTTTTAAATGTTTACATGTAATTATGTGATTGGCTTGTAAGTAAATTGTGTTGGTTTCACGCGCTTTTCATGTGTGTACTACACCTATTATGCCATGTCATTAAAAAGTATTTAATAGGTACTTCCTCCGTCTCATTGTAAATGTCACCTTTTTTATTTTGTACTCGCATTAAGAAATGATGTAACTTTACCCTTTTACCCTTATTTAATATTTTCTTAAGTCAACTTTATAATAAATGATGAATACATTTTCAAGATTAATTAACTAATCTATCAAGGGTATAATAGGCAAAATATGATAATTTATGCATATATTTTATAAAATGACAAGTATTGTGGTCCAGCTATTTATAGAAATGGATGACATATAAAATGGGACGGAGGGAGTACATGTTTTGAACAAGAAAGGTGTTCAATAGGAACACCTCTTAATTGAGGTGTTCAAGTGAAATATGCGGGCAACTTTAAGTGGTTGTGGATGACTTAAGGCAAAAAATTTTATATGTTTACTCGTAACATTCAACTTTAAGCACATATTTGCCCTTGGACGGTTAAGTCTCATTTCTCCACTTTTATCATCTTATGTGGCAAGCCTATATATATATATCACTCAATATTCTCTTGCCACATAGGCACCATATAGGCGCCGTCACTTATGATGATAAAAGTGGAGAGATGAGACTTATCTATTCAAGGGAAATTATGTGCCTAAAGTTGATTGTTGGAGTCAAATATGTCAAAAAAGTATGATGAATGGTAAATATGACCCATTTCTTAAAGTATAAGGGCAAATATGACCCTTGTCCGTTTAAACATACATATTGTACCACCAACAGATGTGGGGCAGTGGATGAGGTAGCTCCTTCCTTAATTAAAGATTTCGCGTTTGAACTGTGAGTATATATGGAAAAAACCTTGGTAAAAAGTGATACCCCCAAATGGGGCCCTATCCGGCGCAAGTTTGAAATATTTAGACTCTTCAATATATAAATATTGAATATCGGATAAGAAAATAAAAGGAAAGAAACATACATATTGCGGTACTTTGTTAGTAATATGGGTTTTTAATTTTGTAAATGTTTTGCAAAAAAATTGTCTGGAAGTCCTATCACCAAAATATTTATGAATTAACACATACATGAAAAACTAGAAAAAAAATCGCCTAATTCCTATAAAATGGCTCCTAAATGTCGAAAATATGTGCAAAAAATGGAGAGGTTTCACGTACTGCTCTTCCAACTCCCTATAGAGGGTTCCGTAAAAGTTTCGCAAAAAAATAATCTGAAAGTCATATCATCAAAATACTCATGGGATAACACACACGAAAAATTGAGAAAATCGAATAATTCCTGTAAAATGGCTCCAAAATGCCCTAAAATCATTCTGAAAATGATGAAATTGTATGTACTACTCCCCCAACTTCCTACGGAGAGTTTCATAAATGTTTTGCAAAAAAAAATAAAAATTGTATGGAAGTCATGTCACCAAAATTTTCATGGGCCAACACAAACTAAGAAAATCACCTAATTCCTATAAAAATATCTCCTAAATGTCCAAAATATGTGCAAAAAATGGTGAGGCTTCACGTACTGCTCCGATAACTCCCTACAGAGGGTTCCGCAAATATTTTGTAAAATAATCGTCTGAAAGTCATATCACCAAAATATTCATGGATACACATACACGAAAAATTGAGAAAATTACTTAATTCTTGTAAAATGATTCTTAAATGCCCAACTATATGCAAAAAATGGTGAGATTTCCCATACTGCTCCCCGAACTTCCCCACCATCTGAATATTTTAACATTTGTTATAGGAATTTTTTCACATAATTTGAGACGGAAATTAATAGAAATTAAATTTTCTTTTTTGGTGGATAGCTTTGGTAATCAGAATTGCAGAGGAGAAGACGCCACAATCTCAGGGCCAAGAGATTGCTACTAATTATTTTAATTAAGTATATATTATGAAGATCTAACTTAATAATTATGATAGAAACAACAGTCTTATATTTAGATTCATTTCTAAATCACCCCATATACACATTTAAGAGTCAATATTACAGGTTTTAAATCTACTTTTAAAAAATTATTGCTTATAACAGTTTAATTACGGGTTATAACATATCACTAATTATTTATAAATTAATTAAATTATACTTTATTAAATAAGTAATTTTTTATAATTTTATATTATTATTAAATTATTTAAATAAAGAATATCCCATAATTATCTCTTACACAATTATTGAAATTTACATTGATTATTGTTCCTTTTTTACAGTTACAAGTCACGCCCCCACACCCCACCTAAATCCCTCACCCCACGTCAATTCCACGTTAAAAAAAACAAAAATTCATCTTTCATCCATACTCCATTGAAGCCGGTTTTTCAACATCTAAAAACTGATTAGGAGAAATATATTCTCCATACAATCAAAACAAAAGGGCAGATCTCTAAGTTGTAATTTTCAATAATTTTAGTATTTTGGAGAAACCCCGTTTGATAATTGTATTGCAAGAAAGATTATTTTACCATTTTCATGGAGGTAAATCAGAGGTGTTTTGAGGTTGATCATTTCTGGGTTTTGCTGATTTGAGTTCTTACTACGTGGGAAATGGTAAAAAATTGAATTTTTATTGATTTTGCTAATGTTTTTGGGAAATTTATGGCCATGTGTAGTGTAGATTGGAGTTTATTATAGGAGGTAAAGATGTTCTTGAAACCTTATGTTGTTTGGACTCTTGGAAAGTACTGCTGAGTGTGTGTTGTGTCCTCCAAAAGTTAATTGTTACTACATGGGATATGGTTAAATCAATTTAGTAGATATTTTTTGTTAAACTTGTTATATTATGCATATTATTGGTATGAAAGCTGACTTAATATACGATTTATGAATATGGTATGCATTTTGTCTAATGTTGGCATGAATTGGTATAAAATTTGGTATAAAAATGGTATGATGTATTACTTATATTTGGTGTGAAACTTGTTTAAATCTGGTATGAAGTTGGTACACATTTTAGACGAAATCTAAAAAAAAAATTCAAATTATTCTCATTAGGTCTACTAATCAGACATGAAACATAAATAGTATTGATATGAAAGCTGACTTAATATACGATTTATGAATATGGTATGAAATGTGTTTTAACATTGGTATGAAATTGATTTAAGAAAGTTGACTTAAGTTGTGTATTATTTTTATCAAAAAATGGTATGATATCAGTGGTCCAATTATATGAATTGATTGTAGTTTGTTAAATCACCCATTTTTTTGGTATAAATTATGACTAATGTTGGTATGAAATTGGTATTTTCTTATAATACCTATTTTTTATAATAAGGTTTCTTTTTCAATTTCTCCAACTAGGTTGATGGCAATGCGGAAAAAACAAAGAATGATGATGACGCGATCAGTGAGAGTGAAGTAACTGGGACTGTTGCTACCAAATTTGATGGATCCCGCATAGCAAAAAAACATGCTTCAGATACCAGCAAATATCCTACACCAAGACTATGGAGATCAAATTTGAGATAGTTGATTGCAGGTTAGACTCTTTAGAATTTCATGTCTTTTTAACTTTTGAACGATATATATTTGTTTTTGATATAGTTTTAAGTATTGAATGATATAGAATATGCACTGTTTTCTTCAAGTCAGTTATCAACTACATATGAATTACAGATTGACTCTCATAATTTCAGGATACTAGTTATATACAGACTGCATATCAATTGGATACAAATTTCTGGATATCAGATATATACAAACTACATAACAATTGGATACATAAACAGTTTAGTTTTGATATTTAATTGGAGATCAAAATGAACACCATATAATTGGTATCCAAACTGTATATAGTTGACATCCAATTATTCATACCAACATTTATTCAACCTGAAGGATCTCATCTACCACCATGTTTAATTAATATAGATAAGCAGTCGTCCATCACAATAAAATCAAGATTTTTCAAACAAAAAAAAACTTGATTTACTCGTCAGTGACAACAATTCTGGAAAAAAAAAGAAAAAAAGAAAGAGTAACGTAGAAGAAAATGAATAAAATCAGACTTTTTAATTAATTTTAACATAGTAGAGTGAATTAAGGAAACTAAATATTCCTAATTAGTTTGAATCTCCTAAATTTATGCTAATTAATAATTATCATCAATCAATTTAAATTTTATTAATACACCTATTTCCATTTTTTTTCTTCAAAATTGATTTATTTTCCTTTTTTATTTTTTTTCAAAATCAATTTTTTATCCTTTTTATTTTTTTCAAAACAGATTTTTACAATTAATTAAAAAATCTTTTTTTATTTAATAAAATGTTACAACCTGAAATTTTTTTATTGTTACAACTTGAAAGTGTTATTCTACTGCTATAACTTGAAAATATTAATTTAATAAATGTCATATATAAAATTTTCACTTCATTAATTACCACTTTAAAAAAATTAAAAAGGACAAAAAAAATATAAGTATCCATTTGATTTAAACTCAAATTTCAGAAATACACTTTATCTTTACCTTATTATTTATCATAATTAATTTTTTAAAATTTAATAAATATCATCCTAAGAGCCACGTCAATAATTAGGATAATATTTATTTCATTTTAAAATATTTTAAAGAGTAGTAAAAACCAATACTATATTTGGATAATTATATTCTCCCATCTGAAGTTGTAACCATGATTAATAATAACGTGCAATGGAGAAATAATTATTAAGTCATTTATTAGGCCAGCTTAATATTAGCCAAAAGATAAATAAATCATTAAACATTTAATTATTCTTGCGTCAACCATAGTTTTTAATTAGTTCTTCTCATTGAAGCGTTTGCTAAAATAGCTTGAGATAGTTGTGGCCACACTCTTTTTAGTCTGTCTAAAAAATATGAGAATTATTTTATCGAATTAGTCACTCAATATTTGTAATATTTATTCGATCAAACTTTAGAATAAAAGTCATTAAGAATGATTTTGATTTAGACTATGGCCTCTTTAAAAATAAACATGTTCTCGTAGACTTTTAACGAACATGATCATCAAGTCTATTTTTCAAGTCATAGACTAATAAAGTATTTCTTAATTTTATTTTTATTTGTCCAGTATTGATTTGATAATTTCTTAAAAAATAGTGAAAAATGATAATTTTATTATATCATCATTAGAATATAATAAATTTAATATTTTACAAAATACATTGATAAATGAATGTGGTTAAGAAAAAGGTTAAATTAGAAATTAATTAATAAATTATTTTTTAATTTTTTAAACTGGACAAGTAAAATTTAGAAATTAATATATAATTTTAATTTAATAGACAAATAAAACTAACGGGAAGATTAAATAAATAAAATTAGCTGGCACAGCAGCATTAAAGTCTGTCAGCACGCATTACAACAACACCTACATTTTCACATGCCCATTTAATTTCTACATTATGTTTTCGAGAATTCAAACTCATAACCTTTTTAATTTGATGTTGAGTATTTAGTAAAATAAATTACTCATTCGCGAGATTAATTTTTATGGGTGATATTTCTAATAATAAGTATTTTGTTCTCAGAAATTCAAATTTGAGATCTTTAATTAAGAGTCGAAAGATTTCAATCATTCCACTGCAATTTATATTTATACCGATTAAAACAAACATTATTAATTTCATCTAGCTGTCATCATTTGATTCCCCATCTTTTTTTTTTCACCATCACTTCAAATCTTCATCAATTTCCCATCATTTGTCAGGTTGTGTTATTTTGTTTTTTGACCAATAATGAAATTCCCAAAAAAACCTCTAAAACGTCACCATTTCTTCAAACATGAAGAAAAAAAACTTGTTTCACCCATTTTAACTTCACAATCCTTACATTTTTCTCAAACAAGGGAATATTCAACTGCATCAACAATATCTGATCCATCATCAACAACCACGATTAATACGAATTTATTGTTATTTATGAACCATTCACCTGTGAAAAACGCGTTGTGGGAGGCACGATCGAGTATTTTCTGGAATTATTCATCTATTGTTCCATTGGCATCGTCAATTGATGATCATTTGATCGCTAAAACTCCGTCAAGGAGCAGGACTAGCGTTGTGTATAGATTTTCTTCGGATTCTGAACTTCGGGAGAGGTATAGGAACCCGATAAATGAGATTCGTATTGAAAAGTTGTTAGAAGACTTGGATGCACTCGCTGGAACCATTTCCTATAAGGTATTTTTTCTCTTTCATTTTATTTGTTTTAGTTTGACTGAACGCAAAATTTTAATAAAGAGAAAATTCAAAATAGAGGACTTTTTTGCTAGTCCTTTGTTGACTAGGCATTGCCCTACAGAAATTGTTTACTAAAATACCCTTAACTGATTGTTAAGGTTGTAACTTCAATAAAGTTTGGGCAATGTGGATACTTATTAAGGTTAATTAATGTTGGAGGAAAATAATTTGGGCTGGCTAGGCTTAAGCGTGTTCTTGTACTATCGTTAACTAGATCAAGTGATTGCTTTGTTATTAGACTCTGATCCCAACAGTCTCGATAAAAATATAGAATTTATGTAAAAATTACTGAATTCTTGAGAACCAACATCCGATACCCTAATACATTACTCATATTGTTTCTCTCTCTTTGACAAACAGCATTGTTCTAGTGATGATGGCAAAGCAAGGTCATTGATATTGGTGACGGCATCTGTGGATAATATGATTTTGAAAAAACCAATTTGTATTGATAATGATCTCACTATAGAGGGGGCTGTTACATGGGTTGGATGTTCATCTTTGGAGATTCAATTAGAGGTCAAGCAATCTACACAAGGTATTTTTATAATCTTTTTAAAAAAATACATATTTACATTTGGTATAATAGATAAATATACCATTTAACTTGACTTCAGTTTGTATTTATGCCCTCTAATTATGGATGTGTACAAGTAGACATTTTAACTTGTATAAAGTAGAACAAGTAGACATATGTATCCTATGTGGCGTCCTACGAGGCCAGTTTGTGTCCTATGTGGCATCCTATATGTAATATGCCACGTAGGATGTGTGTGTCCACTTGTTCAATTTTATATAAATTTAAGTGTATATTTGTGTACATCCAAAGTAGGAGGATATAAATGTCGGTTGAGGCCAAGTTAAAAGGCATGTTTATAGTAGGCATAATACATAAATGTACCATTTAATTTAGCCTCATTTCACATTTATGCTCTCCAACTTTAGGTATGCACAATTAGGCATTTAAACTTGTGTAAAGTTGAACAGGTAGACACATGAATCCTACGTGGCATAGTACACATAGGACAAAAATGACATGTAGTGTGCCATGTAGGACATGTGTGTCTATTTGTTCAACTTTATACAAGTTTAAGTGTCTACTTGTGCACACTCAAAATTGGAGGACAAGTTGTCCACTGAAGCTAAGTTAAGGGTCATGTTTATATATTATGTCCTTTGTGTTATTTATTATAAAGGCATGATACATAAATATGTCATTTAACTTGGCTTCTGCTTGTATTTACGCCCTTCAACTTTGAGTGTGCACAAGTAGACACTTAAACTTGTATAAAATTGAACAAGTAGACACACACTTTCTAAGTGACATAATAGACATAATGCCACATTGGACGAATGTGTCTATTTGTTCAATTTATACAAGTTTAAGATTTCATTATGCACTTCATTTTGATTTTTCTCTGAAGTAGGTACGTGTAAAGTCCACCGTAGATAAGTAAAAGTGAACAAAGAGAGTATTTTTATTGAAAAAAAGATACTCAATTGGTAATTTGCTGTGACTTATGACATTATCATTTTCTTGCAGAACCAACAAATTCCACAGAGTCAGTATCTCTTACAGCAAACTTCACATTTGTAGCAAAAGACAAGACAGGAAAATCAGTTAAAATCAACCAAATTTTACCTCAAAATGAAAAAGAAAAACATCTATGGGAAGAAGCAGAAGAAAGAAACAAAATGAGAAAGAAGAAAAAAGAAGAAAAAAAAGACAATTTGAATGAATTGTTGTTGGCAAATAAAGACAACAACAATAACATTTTAATTATGGAAACTTGTCTTCAAAATTCTTTGGTTTGCCAACCAGAGAAAAATAACATTCATGGACAAATATTTGGAGGTTATTTAATGAGGAAAGCTTATGAATTGGCATATGCAACTGCCTATTCATTTGCTAGGACTCCACCTTGCTTTGTGGAAGTTGATCATGTTGATTTCTTGAAACCAGTAAGTGTTTATTATTCTAGTAGTTTCTGGTCCTTCCATTTATGTTACTATATATGTTGTTTATTGTGTTTAAGTTATTATTTTATTTTATTATGTGGTTATTGTTCCTTTTTCTCGGTATGTTTTAAAATGTTTCCTCTATTATTTGTGATGTCTTCATTACTTCTGTTTTCTATTTTGAGTGTGCACAAATAGACATTTAAACTTGTATAAAGTTGAACAAGTAGACACATGAGTCCTATGTGGCATAATACACATAGGACACCACGTAGGATGTAAAATGTCATGTAGGATGCCACGTAAGACGTGTGTGTCTATTTGTTCAATTTTATA
>JAJOOO010010698.1:0-20610 GCA_029582685.1 Solanum piurae
AGTTGCGCTCCCCAACAATGAAGGTAAAAGTGTCACCGCATTTTTGAAAAAGAATATCTTCTCCAGATTTGGTACACCGAGGGCGATTATCAGTGATGGAGATTCCCATTTTTGTAATAAGTTGTTCAAGGTGCTACTTGAGAAATATGGTGTCCGACACAATGTAGCCACTCCTTACCATCCACAGACTAGTGGGCAAGTTGAAGTGTCAAACAGAGAGATCAAACAGATTTTGGCAAAGACTGTGAATGCTAACAGAACGGATTGGTCAAGGAAGCTTGATGATTCTCTATGGGCCTATCGCACTTCATACAAGACTCCCATAGGTATGTGTCCTTACCAACTTGTATATGGGAAGTCTTGCCATTTACCGGTAGAGCTAGATCATAAGGCTTTGTGGACAGTGAAGAAGCTAAATTTGGATTGGGGAGCCTCATCTAATCAAAGAATGAATGACTTGAATATGCTTGAGGAATTTCGCCTAAAAGCTTATGAAAGTTCAGCCTTGTACAAAGAGAAGATGAAGAGGTATCATGATCAAAGAATATAAAAGCGAGAATTTGTGGTGGGTGATCTTGTGCTTCTATTAAACTCTAGGTTGCGCTTGTTTCCGGGCAAACTCAAATCCAAATGGACCAGACCATTTTTGCTCACAAAAGTGCTCCCCCATGGAGCGGTTGAGCTTGAGAACAGTGAAGGAACAAGGATCATGGTAAACGGGCAAAGGATCAAGATCTATCTAGAAAATGTAGCAAATGTGCAAGAGGTTGTTGAGGCCTATATTCTTGATGAAGTCTGAGTAATCGAGAGGCTTGCGTCGTGCCGCGACGTTAAATCAAGCGTTGCTTGGGAGGCAACCCAAGATGTACAATCTTGCCAACGATAGGTTTTGGTTTTCCATCTAGTGGTTTTCTTTGTTTAGTTCATTCTCTGTATTAAATTAGATAGGTGTTTTAGTTTTGTATAAGTGTTGGCTAGAATTAGCATAGGGGCCGTGTCTAAAAAGTGTCCAGAAAATGTAAAAATAATAGTCTAATGGTTGCTACATTTGCAGGAGAGCTATGAAAAATTTGCATAAAATGATCTGGTGCAGAGGTCTCCGGACACCATCGACGGTCTGTCGATCCATCCACGGACCGTAAATGGAGTCCGTAGATCCCAGTTAAGCCCCTAAACTTTTCCAAGTGTAAGAGTGATCTACGGTCCCAATATACGGACCATAGATCGACTCACGGACCGTAGACGGGGTCTCGTGGGTCCAACACCCAAATGTTGTCTGACCCGACCCAGACCCCTCCTATTTAAAATCCCCCAATTTTAAACCATTCCACTTCCCTCTAGTTATCACCAAACCGTTTCTAAAACTTCCCAATCCCTTAAATCACTACATAACTCCCCATTAAATCTTCCCTTTTCTCTCCCTTTAAAACCTAATTGTCCTTTCATCTCCACCCACCACTCATCCCAGAAATTTCCAAATTCCTCTCAATAGCCCTATTCAAAACTTCGGTGTTCGGGTTCGGTGCAGTTAGGTGATTATTGTGGTCTTGAAAAGCTTAGTGTCATCACGCAATCACCCTACTCCTCGTTTCTTGTAAGGTACTATGGCACCCAAGAAGCCAGTCACTTATACAAAAAGAGGCAAGTCAAAATCTGTTTCTCCTAGCTTCAGGTTAATTGACGAAGATGACAATATAGCGACGGATCTGGAATACGTTAATCCCAACACAAGGACCTCTCCCACTGCACCCCGAGTCACCAGAGGCACCCCCCGGAAGGTGATTCCCGACGTAGTCACTGTCTCCCAGTCTGATAAGGAGCACACACTGATTGGGTCATCAACTGGGGTTGCTTCCAGTTCAGCGAATGGGTCTACTTCTGGCTCCGAGTCTGCCCATGCTTCGGGCTTAGAGTCTAGCCATGCTTCAGGCTCCGAATCTGCCGATGCTTCAGGGTCCATTGCTAAATCCGCCACAGGGTCCGACAAAAATGCTCAAGTAGCCTCGTCTGATGAGGCCACTAGCTCGGAGTCAGTACCAACACCACAAAATGATGACCCTACTCCAGTGGCTTGCGAGCCAAATAGATGGTGTGTTGAGGGCCAATGGAAAATTTATCGGGATGCCAAGATGAAGAATGACTAAGAAAAGATGGCCCGACTTATTACAGAGGAGCGCAGAGTCCTCACGGGGAGCTTGCACACTATCCTCGACGTCCACCGGCTGTATCAACTTCAAAAGTGTGACTGGATGGCTCGAGACCCAGGGAATTATAGCGAGGATATTGTGAGGGAGTTTTACGCCTCATATGCTACCACTCTCCGAAGTTCGATCTCCAAGCGGTCCAAGCCCAATGCCCAAGACCGTCTCACTTCCACTATGGTCCGTGGTTGCCTAGTGGACATATCACAGGCCACCATCAGCCGATTTCTCTATGGCCCTACCACCGACCACTCTTGGCCACTGAACATAGCAGAGTTTGATTATAGATGGAATGTTGTAAGGAGTGGAACCTTCACGCATAATGCAGAGCAGAGGAAGGTTGTTATACTTTAGTTGGCTAAATACATTGTTGCAGATGGAGAGCGTGCGAAGTGGGTCACCGCACCACGGTTAGGTATCCGAAAGGCCACATTAAATTTTGTGGCCAAGTTCTTCTGGTTGTTGGTGCGTAACAAGGTGTCGCCCACAAAAGCTGACAACCAGCTCACATGGGACAGAACCGTCATGGTTGCAGCGTTAGTATTAAGATTGGAGATTGACTTTTCCCGCATGTTGCTGGCAGAAATTGACGAGAGGGCGTTCAAGACCTCCACTACTTACCCCTTTCCATGTCTAATTTTCCAATTGTGCAGGGACTCTGGAGTGCCGATCTGGCACTGTGATAGGTTGATCCACCCTACGGGGACCTTAGATGTTGGCCTGATTTGGGATGAGGTGAACGTGGCAGCACCTCACAGAGGGCCGCGGCTCGAGGTGCCATTGGGTACTGATTTAGTAGATGTTGTGGAGCAGATGCAGGGTGATGAGCCTGCCCCTCCAGCCCACACTGATGATGCTCCAGTCTTCTCTTCTCAGGCCGCTAGTCAGGCCTCCAGCTCCTCTAGAGCCACCCCACTTTCGGGAGCCAATGTTATACCACTGGTCCGAGTCCAGAAGTTAAAGGCTCAGATGGCCACCTTGCTGCACCATATTAAGACCTGGATGAAAAAGTTGACTGATGAGTCTGAAGATAGAGTAGAAAAGAGGATGGAGGCGCAAATAGACCGTAAGGTCCAAGCAGTTCATAAGCGGCTCAATGCCTTCGAGTTGAGAGTTCTAGAGAGGCCAGCTCCCACTACTGATAGGTCCTCTTTTTGGACCGAGCTAGCTAGTCTCCGAGCCAATGTTGACACCATCATGGCCACACCAGCTGTTGAGCCATAGACTCCACCCTCTGCATTAGGTGATGATACAGTCCTGAGTGCACTCTTCAGTGGAGATGATGCAGAGGAGCAGACCGAGCCTGCACGTGCCCGCGGTAAGAGGCACCGATCTAGTCACAGAGATAATCTCACGGAGGAGGAAAAGGCTAGCAAGAGGCAGCGCAGGCAGGAGAAGAAGGCACGGAAAGCCTCCATATTAGATGAGCAGCTGAGGCAGTAGAGGGCCCATGAGATGATTGTTGGGGCGTCGAGTTTTATGCCCGTGAGGACTGATGTGACAATCTCTGAGGGTTAAATTAGAGTGAAAAATAGCACTACTGATGGTGCTATCCTTGTTGATGTGTGCATTACTGAGGGTGACCCGAGTGATGTTCCAGCGGGCTTCGGGAAACTGGACTCACCCGCTTGTTGATGAGTCTTCGGCGCTATGCGTCACAGGTTTGTACTACCCAATCCTTTATCTTTTATTATTTTTGTATGCATTGGGACAATCGCATCTATTTTTATTGGGGTGGGGTAAATGGATTGTGAGTTCTAGGGTGAAGTCTGAGTAACCCAACTCATAAATCCTCTCTTGGGGTTTTCTTACCAGTGTTCTTTTTCCCCAAGAGACTGTTTAATTTCTGTTGAATCGGCATGTGTTAGGATTGTATGTGTAGAAGCATGAAAAAGAGTGAAGCATGATGGCTTATGAAAAGAAATACCCGTCCAAATTTTCATGTGTGCTAGAATTTGTAGGCTAAGATAAGTTGAATGTGTTGGCTCTGAGTATGACATAATAATGAACAAATTGATAGCATGACTTAAGCTAAAACTTGAACTGGGTAATCTGGTTATCTAATAATAAAACTATGTGCCAAGAGTGTGTGAGAATAGTTTCTTATTCAAACAGTTTGTGTGCCAATCTAGAACTTGCCCGGTTAGTCCTGCTGAGACAATCTACTCTAGAGGCTAGGAAGTGATCATAGGCCCTTGTTCTGATAAGTCCACAAATTGCCTAAAAAGAATCAAACCAAATGAAATAAATGTTCCCTTTGATCCAAATGCATTGAGCCTAAATTAGACCATTTCTTTCTGAACCCCTAACTCACCTTCCCATAATCTACTATGTTGGCCCCGGTCCCTCCTTAGACATGTGCACCTTGACTTAGGCCGAAAGCCTAAGTTGAGGGATGCTAATGTAAAAAGTAACTTCAATCTTGGCCCTAACCCGACATCGGGTATTGTGCACTTCAACCAATGGGAAATCCATAAGTTGAGGGTGGCTATAAAAGAGGAAACTGAAAGAAAAATGGGTATGAAAAGAGTTTGATGATTGAAAGAGAGGAAAGGATCTGACCTATGAAAGCTGAAAAAGAAAAAAAATAAAGAGCTACAAAGTCCAAAATCACATCCATGGTTGAAGAAAATCAAGGGAAGGAAGTTAAAACGGTAAGATGACAAAAATAGGGCAAAAAGAGATTGAAAACCTAGTGTAATGTCAAGGAGGGCAGAAAGTCACTAATAAGTACCCAAATGAACCACACCTGACCCTGAGCCTACGTTACAAGCTAAGAAAGTCCTATAGTGATCCTAGAATCTAGTTTGAGGAGTCTAAGCAGTGAAAATAAGGGCAAGCTTATGGTATTGAGCACTGTCTCTATTTGAATTACTTCTGAGTGTGAGTGTTGAATGAATCCTTGTACCCAAATTCATTTTCATTGTGTGAAAATGGGATTTCGTTTGAAATAAGGGCACAAGTTACATTGTCGGATAGTTGGTACCTTGGTGATAGTGAAACAGTGTATGTTGTGTGTTGGTTGGTCGATCTTTGTCATATTTTAATCCGCAAGATTTAGCTTGTCGAGTCGAAGAGAACAGGTTTTGCACCAGAAAAGAGAGTTGGAATAGAGAGCCATGTGATTGCTTGTGCTTGAGTTGCTTGTTTCTATACAAGTGTTAATTAGAGTGTTAGTGTGTCGCTTGAGGACAAACAACGAATTTAAGTTGAGGGCGTTGATACACCGTGAGTTTACGATATTTTTAATACATTTCACTTAAGAGTTGTGTGTGTCTAGGGCCTGTTTGTATTGGTTTTTATGTGTTTTTATCATGTTTTGCAGGAAAGATGTTTAGGCGCGAAAGTAAAGAGACAACTGAAAGAAATGCAGAAAAGGGCATCTATGGAGGTGATCTACGGACCGTAGGTCCATCGACGCTCCTTAGATGGTGACTGTAGATCAGCAGGCAAAGCATAAAAGGCAAATCAGGGACCAAGTGTGGAACCACGGTGGATATTGACGGTCCATAGATTGATTTACGGATCGTACTGTTGATCCGTAAAATGATACTGCGAGGGTTCCAGTACATGATTTTTGAAGATTCTAAGTGTGGAGCTACAGAGAGGGATTGACGATCTACGGTCCGTACTGGTGTCTCGTCGTTTGCTTCAGAGAAGCTAATATTTTGGAAGCTGAAATATTTTCTAAGTCTTGGCTGACGGAAGGGACTCACGGACCATAGATCCGTTGATGGTCCGTGAGTCAGTCTCGTGGAATGAAGACGCGTGCCTGAACAAACTTTCCTTATTTTTTTTCCCTTTTAATTTAGGACTTGTTTTCTATAAATAGGGGAGGTAAACATCATTTTTAGGGGGGATTTTATTACTTTTATTCTAGTTATTGACTTGGGAGATTAACTTGCAACTTTAGCAATTCTTAATTTCCTGAGTTCGTTTTGAAGATTTTGGGTGTTGCAATTTAAGTTGAATTTCTGGGTTTATTATTCTTCTTACGTAAGTTCATAATTATTTCATCTTAAACAATGAATTGTGTTCATATGATTATGGGTAACTAAACTCCATAACTAGGGTTGTGGGAAC
Source organism: Solanum piurae (assembly GCA_029582685.1). NCBI lineage: Eukaryota > Viridiplantae > Streptophyta > Magnoliopsida > Solanales > Solanaceae > Solanum > Solanum piurae. The sequence goes on from JAJOOO010010698.1 coordinate 6,285, forward strand.
CATGAGCGATTAACAAAGTATGAATAGCAAATAAGCAATTCTTGAATAGTGGGTTGCATGCATTGATAATTCTTTCGTTTAGAAGTCTTTTTAATTGTGGCCAACGTTAGAACTCGCCTTGTTTCTACTTGCCGGACCAAAGAAGTAATCAACAAGAAAAGAATTATCAACATAGATTTAGTGTGATACTATCTAATAGGCTAGTGTCGATTAGTGCGAAGTAATAACTAAGTCAAACATCGATGTGATGTCTAATATGAGGTAAAGGTAAGGGTTAGTAAATTATACACATGTAGCCGAACCAAGGTGCGGGGTGAAATTCTCTAGCTGTTGGACCAAGGATTTAGAGATACCTAACTTATCACTTTGCATGCAGTACACTAGGAAAGGATTGCTATTACTAGGATTACTGTGTTGTGAGCTTTTGGGGAACATGTATACCCTAGTTAATTCTCTCATCTTGATAACAACCGAAATTGATTTTTGTTTACTGAGTACTTACTGAATTCTTACCATTTGTTTCACAAATCCCTCCCCTTTTAATTACTTGTTTCTGGAAGTAATTTGACTAAACGAATATAATTATTGGTTAAAGTTAAGTCTAAACCATTTTCTTCGTGGGATCGACCCCAACCTACAAGTTGTGTTCTTTACTTGATAACGATCGCTTATGCTTCTGAAAAGAAGTGTAATTTGAGCGTATTACGCACTTGAACTCACAAATATCCATAAATAACTATAAAGACAACCTTAATTTCCTAACAATCAAGAAGAAAATGACATGTTGCTTAACATATTTTTCAAAAAAATAGTTTGTCGGGTTGTATCCAAGTTTATAGTTCAGAAATTTAATTGAAAGAAGCCAAAAGAAAGAGTTATTACTTCTTTATCAAAAAAACAAAAAACTTTATCAAAAGAAAGAGTTATCACTACAAAAAAAATTATCTGTAACGGCAATTAATAACTTAATTGTCGCTTAATATGTATTTTCAGAGGCAATTGGTACTCTATATAAATGTCCCTAAAGTCTATAGCAACATTTAATCTAATGACAATTAATTAATGTCGGTAAAGGCTCTAGCACTCTTCGTTAATGTGCATATTTATTGCCGATAAAAATTATCTTTGTTATAGTGTATTTTGGACATTTGTTGGTTTCAAGAAAACATGATCTATTATTATGCTCAAAAAGAAGAGAAGAAGAAATATGGCAAATTAGTTAACTTGCAACAAAAGAAGTGGACTAATTGTCTCTATACTAATATTCTAGGAAGAGTGCAATGGCATACAAAATGTTTGTACCTAAGAAAAAATAATCAAAATAATATACTAACTGTGGCAAGCAAGAGAGCAATTTGTTTGGTTCTTTTAACAAACTTCATCATTGGTTCCGTATTAATTATCACATATATGTTGTTGTGTGCTATCAAATATAGCACAACCCACAAGAAATTTTCCCAAAAAGTATATGAAGAAACCTGTAGAAAGGAACAAAAGAGAAGATAAATTTTTAATCATCCTCACTGGATTTTTAACAGAGTTCAAAAAAAGTCACCAAAATAGCATAAAGAAATTGCAATAGATACATGAAACACTATGACTTACAGTAAAATATTAAGCTTCATAAAATAGGAGGAAGAAAACTTTGAGGAATGAAACACACGTCATAAGAAGCTTAATTAATGTATTTGAATTCGACTCCCCTATAGAGAAAAAACCTACAAATAATAGTGGCAGAAAATTCCTCTATTTATAGACAACAAAGGGTAGTGTGAACAAATGCTTATTGTGCCTTATTGGAAAGGTCCAACTCTTTGGAAAATTGTTACAACTATTCGTAAAGGTCACAACCTTTCACAAAAGTCACAATTTTTCATAAAAGTTACAACTCTTCGTAAAATTCACAAATTTTCATGAAAGGGGAATGCTAATTTTGGAAATAAATAAATTAAAAGGGAATTCTGATTTGTGGTGGCGCCACGTAGGCGGGCTTAGGGTTCTCTTTTATAAATATATATATGATATGATTGTAATCTTGTATTTTTGTTATTTTGTAATTTTTCACTAACAGTTTACATTGGTGTCCTCTAAGACATGTTTGTTGGGTAACCCTACCAATGTGATCTATCTTCAAGATCTAGTAGTGGTCTACGCCATTATAAAGATCAGACTGAATAGGGAGCCAAAGATAGTGTCAGAGTGGAAGGATTTCTATCGGGGTAATAGGAAGTCCCCAACCTTTTATTGATTCTGATGTGTAGCTGCACATGGAACCTACTTTCACCCTCTTCGAGTGAGATCAGTTGTTTCCATGGGGGAAAAGAGGCAGTGAGTGGGGGAGGCAGAGGGTACCTAGGCCTCGACAGGTTTAGATGATGAGGAATGTTTGTGTAATCAACGACACAACTTCCAATGAAAGTGTCTATGATCATGCAATACTATAATAACCCAACAAAGGGTTGGGGTCGAGTCCCAAGGGAGTGGTTTCGATAATTAATAGAAAAATAAAATTTAGTTCTAACTAGTCGTAGCTAAAACCAATAACGATTAAAAATATTTTAAATTAAAGGGGGACACAAAAGTGTTAATTAACAATTTGGGGGTTTTGTCACAAGTAGTAGAAAAGCAGTCAAAATAACAAAGAAATTTATGAATGAGAAAGGATTCTTGGGATGTGACCGGAATACGGGTTAATCTAAATTGTTGGGTACACGCTTTCGATAGAGAATTTATAGAGTAATAGTGACTAGGCTAAGATATACGTGGGAATAAATTCTCTCTCGAGCAACTTACCCCATTTCAAATGGGTTCCTCTCGGACAACCACTTGCCGCATGAAGACCAGCCTACGCCTTACCCCACTCACTCTATCGAGCTGAGTGTTAGGATATGGGAAAAGGTCTCACCCTCTTGGGCTGAACCTCATGTCGACCCACTCCTTAGGCCATCAATCTAGTAGTCTTGGTTTCGCGATCTCTCTCTGTCGCAAACCGAAAACACATAAATAAACTTGTATTTGCAACTACAAATTTGTTAAATTCATCCACAACTACTAGACGAAATCACCATTAAACTACGTCTAATCTATCAGCAAGCAAGACCCAACAACAATCTTAACCCATATTCGCTAAATCACACCCCAAGAATTGATATTTTTAGCCACACATCAAGAGACAGAAATTTATACCTAAATGAGCTTGCATTCAAGCGGGTATGAAGATTTAAGTCCTGTTACAGGCCAAGAATAAAGAATCCAAGAGACCCAAGTCCAGACCCTTGGAGATGAAACCCTCTTATTTTCCAAGTTTCCAAAACCCTATCAAACTCAGAGCAAAAAAATAATAAGTACTAAAAATTATATTAATTGTTCTATACTGAAAATCTGATACTAAGCTATAACTCTCAACGAGTATTTATAGTTTTAAAAAATATGTGCTGCAGCGGATCATTACGCGACATTTTTCGGAATCGCCGATCAACTCGGCGATTCGCCCTTTGGTGTAGTTCATCGCCGTCTTGCACCATCCATCGTCATCGTTGTGCTCTGGGTCATTGGGCGACATAGTACTACTTCGCGGAACTCCTCGGCGATGCGCCGACTGCTCCCTTTTTCTACCGACTTGATCCTTTCCTTCAGGGCTCAGCACACTAGAACAACAGCCGAAGTTAGACCCTTCGGTGACTCGCCAAGTGGACTCGGAGATCATTAGACCTTTATTTTGTCGTTCTTTTTAGCCCCTTTTCGTTCCTTTTTGCGACGTAGTGTCCATGCTTTCCTTCAAACTTCAAATACCTGAAACTTAAGGGTTTTCATCAGATATTGAGATAAAATAAGCATTTAAGGACACAATTTCTATTAAAATATAGCCCTAAATGAGTCCAATTTGTGGACTCATCAACACCCCCAACTTAAACTTTAGCTTGACCTCAAGCAAACTCAAGTTCAGCTGTTGAAAAAGGGCGTCTCAAACAGTGCTACACAAGACTCAATCATGAATGCACACAACAAAGTTCAGACTACTTATGCAAAGATCAATTGTGTACTCAAAGATTCAAGTAGTGACACACCATTACCAAAGATTCTCATGTTCGCAATACTTGCTACTAATGCAAGTTCAAGCTCAACAAAAGTATCTAAATGCCCTCACACAAAGAATGATTCCATATTCACACACAGAAGTTAATCAATTTAAGATCAGGAATCAGATGCAACACTCACACTCAAAAAAAGGAACACAATACATGTTTTCACCCATAGGTTTTCCCTTATTTTCCCAACGACTTTCGGTTCGGCTCACTCAAGTTCAAAAAGGTCTTTTCAAGGCCTGTAATGGGCCTGAGTGCAAAGGTATGGTCATTTAGGCTCAGTGACTTCTTCATCCTCGTGATATGTGGTGTTCTCAAACCCTCATTTTCCTTTTCCTTATCACTTTTTCTTCTAGTGCTTCTAAGTCATCCTTTTATTCACTCTCCATGTATTGCTTGGAAACCCAATTTCTTTTGTACTTTTATTCCACGACTCTTCTTTTTCATTCTTTTTCTTTTTTTTTCTTTTTTTTTTATATGGAGGGTTTCCATTTTTTTCGCAACACCATGGGTTAAGGGAGACTTTTCTTGCACTTCTTGACTTCTACTTTTCCTTTTCACCACACCCCCAACTTAGGCTTTTGGCCTATGTTGGCTATTCACTAAACCACAAATCACGAGGATTATAGGAAGTGGATCAAGTAAGGTCTAGGGTTCATCAAGTTTCTTCCAAAGAAAGGTAAGGCTCAAAGGGTGTTCAAAAGATTTCACACACTCACGGGTAGGCCACAACAGAGGTATATGTCAAATTGGCTCACACTCTTCAAAAGTTGCATAAGATCATCTCTAGAGGACACCTTACTAAATCAATCAGACTAATGGGGCAAATTCTAGGTTTATTCATGCATGGTTCAAAGTAAGCTTATCACACAAGGCATCGATACTTAAGTCAAACAACACTACACACTTTCGCTAATGTGCAACGGTCATTAGAAGAGACTCGATTTGATAAATGGCTAATCACAATGAGATGCAAAGAGTTCGCATATTGTCTATGCAACTTAATTTGACCTCGTTGTAGCCGCGCTTTCATGTTCATTCGATTGAGAACACTATTTAAGTCATCAGTATTGATCGGAACCGAGACTTAAATTTGGCAAACGAACAGCCACTTCAACACACAAGAGGTGGCAAAAAATTTCAGAAAATCTTAAAATTTTTTGGAAGGGTCAAAATCATTTTTGTAATTTAAAACAAAAGGGAGCCATGAGCTCAAACATCCACAAAAAGGAGTGTAAAAACAATTTTTAAACTGAACAGCCCAAATATATACAGAACAACACGAATATCAACACAAAAGGTGTGGGCCTCACCCCACCACAATATAAAGTAATTAACCTCAAATGCAATTAAAATAAAGTAACCAAAAGGTAAAATAAAGAAAGACAGAGAGGGAGGTAAAGAGGGAATCATGTCTAAGTAGTCACTCCATCTGTCTGGGCATCAGTTTCTGGAGTGACTTCCAAAAGGACCAGCTCCGTTGAATCCAGCAACAGATGCTAGAGAGGCCTGCACAGCAGCATCTATCATAATTTCTTCAGTCTCGGCTATGTCGTCCGCTGCAGCTTCCTCAAACATCTCTTTGTCAGTCTCCGCCTCTGATTCAGGATCGGATGTATGCTTCATTCTATCTCCTGTCATGTGGTAGTCTGAGGCATTTTGGGCGCATCTGGAATGTCCATTGTTCCAAAGATCATGGATATATCGGTGGACTTTAGGTAGTCCATATCTTTCTTCAGCTCTGCAATGGCGTCCTTCAAGGCTGTTACCTCCTCTGTGGATCCCTGGTCGCGCTCACACACTGCTATCCTGGCCGCTAGAGCATCAATAGTAGTGCTCAGTAGTTTCACAGCATCATCGAGAGCAGCCTGAATTATGCCTGGAATGGAGCTTTCTATGTTGGCATCCTGACAATTAGCAGATTGGGCGAGCTGTCCCATCCGGATCAAGGATGCCTGAGTGATCGGTGCCATTTTGATGTTTGTGCAATCAACGATAGAACTTCCAATGCAAGTGTCTACGATCGTGCAATAGTATAATAACCCAACCAAGGGTTGGGGTCGTAGCTAAAAACATTTTAAATTAAAGGGGAACACAAAAGTGTTAATTAACAATTTGGGGGTTTTGTCACAAGTAGTAGAAAAACAGTAAAAATAACAAAGATATCTATGAATGAGAGAGGATTCTTGGGATGTGACCGGAATACGGGTCAATCTAAATTATTGGGTACACGTTTTCGATAGAGAATTTATAGAGTAATAGTGACTAGGCTAAGCTATATGTGGGAATAAATTCTCTCTCGAACAACTTACCCCGTTTCAAATGGGTTCCTCTCGAACACCCACTTTCCGCATCAAGACCAATCTACACCTTTCCCCACTCTCTCTCTCTCGCTGAGTGTTAGGATATAGGACTAGGGCTCACCCTCTCGGGCTGAACCTCATGTCGACACACTCCTTAGTCCATCAATCTAGTAGTCTTGGTTTCGCAACCTCTCTCTCGAGCATGCCAAAAACACATAAATAAACTTGTATTTGCAACTACAAATTTGTTCAATCCATCCACAACTACTAGACGAAATCACCATTAAACTACGTCTAATCTATTAGCAAGCAAGACCTAACAACATCTTAACCCATATTCGCTAAATCACACCCCAAGAATTGGGGATTTTAGCCACACATTAAGAGACAGAAATTTATACCTAAATGAGCTTGCATTCAAGTGGGTATGAAGATTTAAGTCTTGTTACAGGCCAAGAATAAAGAATCCAAGAGACCCAAGTCCAAACCCTTGGAGATGAAACCCTCTTCTTCTTCAAGTTTCCAAAACCCTCTCAAACTCAGAGCAAAAAAATAAAAAGTACTAAAAATTATATTAATTGTTCTATACTGAAAATCTGATAATAACAACTCTCAATAAGTATTTATAGTTTTCAAAAATATGTGATGCAGTGGATCATTCGGCGACATTTGTCGGAATGGCCGATCAACTCGGTGATTCCCCCTTTGGATTAGTTCATCACCGTTTTGCACCATCCTTTGGCATCATCGTGCTCTGGGTCATTTGGGCGATATAGTACTGCTTCGCGGAATTCCTCGGCGATGCGTTGACTGCGCCCTTTTTCCGCCGACTTGATCCTTTCCTTCAGGGCTCAGCACACTGGAACGAAAGGCGAAGTGAGACCCTTTTGCGACTCGCCAAGTGGACTCGGTGATCCTCAGCCCGTCATTTTCTCGTTCTTTTCAGCCCCTTTTTGTTCCTTTTTGCGACGTAGTGTCCATGATTTCCTTCAAACTTCAAATACCTGAAACCTAAGTGTTTTCATCAGATATTGAGATAAAATAAGCATTTGAGGACACAATTTCTATTAAAATATAGCCCTAAATGAGTCCAATTTTTGGACTCATCACTGCTACCCCTTCTTCCCAGCCCCAACAGTCGCTCTCCAACAACCGCCTGGGAGATGATTTGGCCGCCGTTTGGAGGTCAGTGGGAGTATTTTTTTGGGTTGTAGCCCAGGTTTGGGACATGTAGAAGACATATTTCCTTTTCTATTTTTGTTGTGTTTTTATAGTGCATAGATGTTAGTTTCGAACATTAATTATTGTATATGAATGCTTATTGTTGTTTTAATCTTTTTCTACTATTTCAACATTGGTCTACCCTCAAATTTGTGATTTTAAACGTACTTGGCATTATAGGAAAAACAGGGAAAACAAGGAAGGGATTATGTCCCACCCTCCCCGCTCGAGCGACTTTCATGCTGGTACAACGGCTTCCACTCTAGTGGAAAAATTCCTGCCTTAGCGGATAGTGCTATAGCGGGTCGACCTCGCTATGGCGGCTCTAACAAAGTCAGGCCAGGTATTTGAAATTTTTTCAAGGTTTCCCATTCCCCATTATCAATGTTAACCTTGGAATCACAACATAGCCTTTAAAATAATTCCCAATACCATTCCAGCCATATATAATACAAACTTTGCATCATTTAAAACATAGAATTAACTTAAGCAACACCTGAGAAAATTGTTTTATGGAGTCACAAACTCAATTTACTCATTGTGCAAATTATTTCTAAATCATCACCCTAAACATAATATCGCATGGGAAACAATTTCACTGTTATACAAGCAAGCATACTTTACCCATTTGCATTTATTCAGGCAATACCATGCACAAAATAGCAATCACCAAGCTTCATCACTACATTAAATCCGGTTCATTACATTATATTCGCATCATGGATACCACTAACCGACCATACATGCATTCATATGACCGCTAAATCCAAATATCAATTGGAACCTTCTTTGTTCCAGCTTCCCTTACTTGTGTCCCTACAGTCGTGACAACGACGTCTAGTTTACGTCATTGAGATACGAATTGTAATATGGAGATACCAATTGGTCTCAACCCATTCCACAAGTGATAGACCAGAAAAAATGAGTAAATAAGAGAGACGATTTCCAAGAATGTTTCATATTCCCCTGAAGATTAAACGTGGAGATCAACACACTAATCCTGATGACTTTATTCGACATTTGTTCCTGTACTAAGAGACCGGTAACCTAGGCTCTGATACCAAATTATCACGATCCAATCCATCAGATCGTGTGTACACCTACTCCAACACCTAGATAGGAGACTTACCTCTAAGCTAGGACAACAAATGCATAAGTGAACAATTTATAACATCCTATATACATATATGAATACTCATATAACCGAACTTAAAATAAAATCATATTGTCAAGAATTAAACTAAACCCTCCCCAAGGAACTAGTCTAAACAAGTATAAGAGCTTTTAAAAGGATAAAAAAAATTATATTAAATAGACACAACTCCCACCATGAAGGAAGAGGACTAGAAGTTTTCAGAGCTCATCTTCGTCTTCACTTATGAAACATCACCGAATTGTGCAACCATACTATACCAAGTGCATAGAAATAGTAGTATCAATACAAACAATACATACTGGTAGGCATCCTCAGTCGATCCAAATCCACCACATAGTATCATGCAAGCAATCAAAGAAATATAAAATGAGGACCCTAATCCACTCATTCACCACTCTCACAACAAGTAGCATTACCATGGAATCCATACACTTTATCTCAAGTCATTGTACCTCATTTTGTTGCCAACTCCCCAATCTATGTCATTCCACCAATACCTTGTCCACTTGCAAGACTCTAACTAACCACCTTGACTAAAATCCATGTTATCAGATATGTCCCAGACTACCCAGAATGACAATACAGTGCAAGCTAGAGAATAAGCCAAACTCCCGATCAACATTTGGAATTCACAAAGCTACAATTAAAGAAAATATGAATAGACAACCATAACTTAGTAAAATAGATAACATACTATTATAACTACCGTCACAAACATAACCTTGATTCCCCGTCCTCATCCGGACTTAACATTTAAAAACCACATGATCCACAACATTACAACAAGCCATACTTGATTCATCACACTTTTCAAATTATTTGGACCTCCAAAGATCCATAAAATATCATTACAATATTGAGTATGCAATCCTAGTCTACGCAAAGACTACCTCAATATTTAAATACATCAACCCAACCACTGAGGAATCAATATGTGATAAATATAACACAATAAATAAACTTGGTTCTCTCATAGAACCCACGCACAAATTATTAGTGTACCCGAGCCAATTGAATGGTATATGATACAAGGTGTTGTACATGTGCTAACCGCTAGTACATACCAGGCTTGGTATTTAATCCAACCATTAGTAATTTGTACCGGCGTGGTACTCGCGCCAACCAACAATCACAAATAATATGCACAATCACACTTGAATCCATAAGTAAATTAAATAGGTTCGTTGCATGAGATCTATCAACATAATGTCGTTTCATATTCATCCCTTGAGTTTTCCCCATATGCATTTCACAAGTAGTAAATACTACATAGTAGTTAACTTGCACACATCACATAACTTGGAAAATAAACAACCATCACCTACCAAAAGGATTTCTTCTCAAATATTTCCTGATCATAGTCAGATTACCCTCAATTACCTTCCCTAAGATAACACCCAGAAAAAAACAAAAGTTCAACAAAAACTAAGCAAGACCATCCTCAACCTAAATCACGACTAACCACAATTTCAACCATCCATAATCTGTACCCAAAAGCCTAAGCATGAAATCTCCTGACAATCTACAAAATATTATATAAGTAAAGACAGGTCTAACTACTAGGTTAAGAAGCCTAGCCTACTTGGGCACCAAGTCGTTGTTGAAGAACTTTGAACCCAACATTCTGACTCTACGGTGCGATGCGTGATGAACGTAGACCGGAGTTTCATGGTTGTTGACCTTTCTTGCACTAAATCCCTCCCCTCTATTGTCTCAAGCTTAAATTGTCCTAGCAGGATTTTTATGGATAGCCCAACCCTATTTTACCATTGTAAGAGAGCAGGTCAATTAAAAGAAATTGTATTTTTCAAGTTCTAACCCCGCTATAATGGCTGACCTGCCGCCATAGCGGAAATATTCCCGCTATGACGGGATGATGTCATTTAGGATCAACTTTTAAATTTCACGATTTTATTGTGTCACCCCAATTTCAAATTGGTGACATATTGTAAAAGATTTTCAGACTCCGCACGAGGTACCTTTTAAATAATGACGGATCAGGTCATTGTAAAATACAACCTGGAGATTAGAGTTTCTATAACCAGATTCAATGGAGAAAACGAATCATATGATGACTTACTGTGAAATATATCATTACATTTATTTTACATTTTTCTTATAATGGCGTGATTGCATTTATCTTATAATCATTTGTGGATGTTGAATCTATGAGATCTTAATTAAAGTTTGTATCTTGTATAAGTAGTGATCGGAATCACAGAATCACCCTTGATGAATTTCACTTATGTGAGTATTAAAGTAGGTCATTTTTATTAGAATTGGTCTTGTTTTAAAAAATACTCATGAAAACCGGGATAATCAAGTTGTAATGTGCTAACTAATAAAGATTATGTGAACGCCTTGGTTATTTTTATGTAAGCAAAGTGATACATTGCTTAGCATAAACAACATAGTTTAATAAGTTTGAAACTACTACCGTTTCTGGGGTAAAGATTATTGTTCTACTAAGAGAAGATTCAATGTAGAACACATCTTCATGATTCATAAGAGTCTCCTTTGGACTAAATTGATGAACTATCTTATTTTAATATTAAAATGAGTGGTGAAATGATGATGTATATGTTTATTTTAATAATAAAACCACAATATTAAAGTGCATTATATCTTATCAAGTTAGAGCCCGTATGGATTGACTAAAAAGTTGATAAAACTTATTTTTAAGTTATTTTTAGCTTTTGGGAGTGTTTGGAAAAGTTAAAAATAACTTAAAATAAGTTAAAATGACTTAAAAAATAAAAAATAAAAAATAGGACTCTCCCTACTTTTTATTTTAAGTTTAAAATTATTTAAGTTTGACATTTTACTTTTAACTTAAAGCTACTTTTTTAAGTCAGTCCAAACTAGCTCTTTGTGGGTATAAAGTGGAGAAAATGATAGCCTTATTCTTTATAACTCATCTAATCATGAAATCTTCTCCACATAATATCCTAGTAATTATTACCCCACTACACCTCAAGTAACTATCCACTTTATTGACATTTACTAGATAGAAGAAATACTACACCCATATAAACGATGGTTTCTTCTTTGTGTTGGAATTATGTAAAGACGATGAGAAGTATTATATTGTGAGGTTAGTAATAGTGAAAGAGAGGTGAGACAAATTCTAAATCTCCGACTTATCAACTATAAAAGAGAGGGTAATTTTATGTTGAAAGAATGTGCTCTTCTTAATTGGTTGAGCATTAGATCGTACTCTTCAACGAGTCCGGGATTATTTGCATCACAAGACGTTGTTAATTGGTTGTTGTATCATGAAAGGAAAAAGTCAAGAGTTAAACTACTAAATGATGAAGATAATACCATAGGGGATTTGTATCTCATTAAAGAAAGTGAGATAGCCGCACCTCAACCTAAAAATTTATTTATTCATTTTATTTTTTGAACTATAATTTATGATGTATTTGCCAAGACTCATAATTACACAATCGGATATATGATTTCTAAAGTAGTGAAATCAATTAAGTAAGATAATAACACAAGAAGTTCATTTACATTGTCCATAGAAATAAGATAAATCCAGAGCATATTGAAGAAATACTGATGCAGTGGAAAGGAGTTCCATCTCCAAATGAAAGCATATACAAGGTAGTGAAAGTTACAACTAAAGAAATGATACATCAACCTAAAAGAGGAAACCATCGTTCGCGAAAATCAGACTGATAGGAAATCATGAAAAGGAGAAGCACAAGGAGCAATCCAACTCCCCATGGAGTGTCACCAAAGGATTCTTGATCAGGGAAAGAATTAAAGAAGAGAGATTTATCAAAGTGTAAAACTAGAAGTAGCAGTAAAGGAGATAACATGAGAAAAAGCTTCATCTGATCCATAATGCCTTCAAATATAGACTCATAGTTGATGTACCATGTAATACTTACAAATGTCAAAAGAACAAGAAAGAAGAAACACAAGTGTATGTGTATTGATGGAGGTTGTGAAGAGTAGTTATCAGCCATTTTTCTTGAATGATCACTTGTTAGGTTCTTGGACAAGACTATGGTTTTTATTTATATATATATAATAGAAGAGTTAGGTACTTTATTTATGGCTTAATGAATGACTTAATAATGAAGAATAGAGTTATATAAAGAGAAAATGACACTTTTAAAGTTAGCTTTTGGATGCATCGTAGGATTCTTTCTTTTTACGATCCACAAATATGTATGCAATTGGCCGGTGACTTTTTTATATGGTGGACAACGAAATTGCTGACACATCTCACCAGCCTCAAGGGGACCTCATATTATATATTTTTGTTACTAAAAGCTTCGTCACCAATTTTACTTTGATTTTCTTATCATACTTAATTTTTATCATTAGCATAACTATTTTTTACTTCTTCTGAAAGAGAAAAATATATTTTTTCTTCTATATTTAGTTTTTTTTTTAAATAAATTGGAACTCTATAAACCGAAAATATTTGTTCCCATATTAAAAACACAATAGCGTAAACAATGTAGTCGATAAAATATTTTGTTTAGGAGGAGATTGTCTCTCAACAGTTTTAATATTTTTCTTTTATATTAGTTTTGATATGTAAGCTAATTGGTCAAACCATAAAATAAATTATGTTTTTAGTACTAACTTTATTTGTCATTTGATTTATCACCAACATCAACATGATTTGCAAATTATATGTTTCCGCATGATGCCCTAAATCTTTTGAACCCAAATAATACATTACTGTACCGTTTAGCTTGGTTTCATTTTATATTTATGTATTTCAATTTTGTGTGCAAATTAAAGAAGTAAGACTTAAATTTGTATATAGTTTAGTAAGTAAACACGCGACTTTCTTGGCATCCGACGTGGTAACTCACGTTTTACATTACATGTTACATGCATGTATTATGTCACCTAGAACGTATGTGTCTACTTGTTCTATTTTATACAACTTTAAATGTCTATTTATGCATACTCAAAATGGAAAGGAATATATATCAATTCAGATAAAGTTAAATGATATACTCATGTGTTAAAAAAAAAATTAGAGAGTCTCTTGTAATTTATTCCCATCCCGGCTATGGTCTTTTTAAAATTAAAATAAAATATATCCTTAGAGAAAACAATAAAGGTAATTTATCAACCCTATTACGACTTAAACCCAAACCTACCAATGGGAGGTAGAGTCATCTCACCAACAGAAAATGAATTAATTTGAAGAGTTGATGTGATTTTTTTAATATAGTAAGGAAAACATGTCTTTCTAGTATAGAAGTAGATGTAATATTCGTTTAGTATATTAACCATTTCTTCCCAAAGAAAGTAAAATCACATATTTTTAAAATTGCAAAACAAAAATACAGGTAAGGGATGTGACAGCAATATTTATCAAAGTGAAGGAGGAAATATCTTTGTTTGGAACAAATTTTAAAGTAATAAAAAATAAATTATAATCACAAATAAAATGTGAAGAAACATAACTTTATTGGTAAATGTATCGGGACAATTTTATTTCTCACTTGATTCTTCTCTAATAAGATCTCTCATAAGATTTTCATTATTCTTTTCATTATTCGAGGGCCGTTAGTGACGTATTT
>JAJOOO010010699.1:0-16828 GCA_029582685.1 Solanum piurae
GATGATTGGGTTTTTCTAAAAGTGTCACCTATGAAAGGGGTGATGAGATTTGGCAAGAAAGGGAAGCTCAGTCCTAGATATGTAGGCCCTTACAAGATATTGAAAATGATTGGTAGAGTGGCGTATGAGTTAGAGTTGCCAACTGAACTAGCAGAAGTGCATCCTGTTTTCCACATTTTCACTTTTAAAGAAGTGTGTGGGTGATTCAACATCTATAGTGCCATTATAGAGTGTGGTTGTAAAGGATAGTCTCACTTATGAAGAGGTACCAGTTGAAATACTTGATCGTTAGGTTAGAAGGTTGAGAAATAAAGAATTCGCTTCAGTCAAGGTTTTGTGGAGGAGTTAGTCTGTAGAGGGAGCTACTTGGGAAGCAGAAGCAACCATGAAGTCCAAGTACCCTCACTTATTTACTTTCGATTCCACTCCAACTTAAAGTAATAGTTCCTCATCAGTTTTTAGTCATTCATGCATAGATTCAGTCTTAGTATCATGTTCCTTCAGTTTGTACTTGCATTTTCAGCGTATTTGCATGTTCTTGGAACTTAGTTCAGTCAGAAATCAGTTTCCAGTGTTTAGTGGTAGGGTTTGCAGCTCTCTCCCTCCATATCAGCTAGTTTAGTCTTCATTCGAGGATGAATGTTCCCAAGGGGGAGATAATGTAACACCCCATATTCGAGAAAGGAATTTTTTTTCTAGATTTTCAAAAGTTGCATGTGCCACTGACGGAAGCCACCTACGGACCATCAGTCGACTGACGGTGGCCCGTCAGTCAGCTCAGTTGATGGGCCAGCCAACTTTCAGTTTCACACTTTAGATTTCATCCTTCAGTCGCGAACAATGGCCGACTAGTATGGACTGTCATTCGATCCACGGGCCGCAGGTATGATCGTTGGTGAACGCCAGCAGCCAATACGGGGGAAATTGATAATTGGGTCAACTTCAAATGGTGATAACTCCCAGCACAAAATTAATTATGTTTCTCATGATCTATAATATGATAGATAATTGAATCCTCTTTCCAACGCCGCTGAATTTTCTAAAATCCGACCTCCGAGTAAAAAGTTATGCTTGTTTTAGTGAAGGTGTGTTGAGTAGGCTTGACTTACGGACCCATTCTACGGACCGTCGATTGAATGATGGCCCGTCAGTCCCGTCCGCCGATCACTCCGACAACAGTTAAGTCAGGGGTCTTTTGGTATTTTCATATTTTGTTTAACCCCAAAGATACGTCGTTTAGACCCTAAATCATGAGGTTTTAGTTAGTGTAAGCCTAAAAACATAACTAGAACTTACCTAAGTCAAGTCATTAATCAAAACATAGAAAATTAGAAGAAAGAGAGGAGAAAAAGGTCAAGAACCCTAGTTCAAGAACGCAGCAAGTTTTCTTCAGTTCCAGCCCAGAAAGCAAAGGGTTTCTCAGTGGAATTCGTCACCAGGTATGTGGGATTTCACTAGTGGGTTCCTTTGACCCATTAGGTCCCTAGTTTTCAGTCAGTTTCTTGATTCCATGATTATGAACAAACCTAGGGTTTCTAGAACTTCAACAAATCATCATGCATTAGTTATTTAAATGTTCCAAATCAGAATATTATGTTAATGCTCAGTTTATTGCATGAATTTCAGAACCCTAGCTATGATGAGCCTCTTAAATATAGTTTGAGTTTCCTCTAGTTGGGTAGATGTGAACATAGAAAGGTGGCATTAACAGACTAAAAATGAGAAGTCAGACTATTAAGAGTTAGACCAAGTGACTTTATAAGCCATTGAGAAGAGGTTAAGAGAATCATCTAAGAAAGAGGTCTTTAAAGGAATCTTAGTACCTGCATATGGAGAGTCTATAGCCATGATATTATCTTTTCCTGTGTATTAGAGTAAATGAATGTAGAATAATATAAAGATGATGGAATAGATCCATAACTTTAATGTGGCAGCTTCAACCTAAGGGGGAGATGATAAGATGAGAAACCAAGTCAAGTGTGGAGAATCATATAATGATGTGTTCATATAGAGTTGCGGTGTTATATCAATCCATTCACACTCTAGTGTATTCCTCAAAATTTAGTTATTCCTAAATCTTATTGATGTCCCCAATATAAGAATTGTGTTCATGACTTATGCCCATACATTTCAGACATATTCACATTTATGCTCAGTCCCCAAAATAAGGGGCAAAAAATTTAGCTCATTGATCTCAATCTGATTCCCTAAAGTTATGCATATCAGCCTCTTGATATGAACCTATTCATATAAGCACTCATGTCTCATAGTATGCTCAAACTCATGAATACATGATTTATTCTCAATATCTAGCAACATAATGTTATGTCATCCATATTCTTATATTAGAATTCTTGAATGAATCATTTTTATGATCTTTCGCCTTAAAGCTATTTCGGTGATTGTTTTTACTTAGAGAGAGTGATGTTGATGATAGTAGTTAAGTAGTGATAGAAGAAAAAGGTTAATGTTTCTTCTGTTGGTAGTGATGGTATGCTTTTTCCATTTAAAGTTATAAAGGTGGAGGAAGGATGAGATGATGTTTTACTATGAGTAATAGGTAGATGAGAGTAGTTAGTCAATTCATTATAGTAATGCCTGAAATTTGAAATTGTAGAGATGACGAGAGAATGAGAAATTCTTAGAAATATTTGTAAGTAAGATTCCATGGATGATTTATAGTTCTAGGTTTGAATGAAATGTTGATAACAAGTGGATGAATGTATAATGCATTAGCTGGTTCTTGATTATGGATCGAGGTTGGTTGAATGCGGTAGTAAAGAGTAGTATTCTTGAGATGAGATTCTCTATAGATGTTTAAAACCTGAAAAATGTGGTTTAGATTAGTATAAGCATATCATGTTTAGCACCTTGTCATTTAGAGTTAGGCTTGAACATAGTAAGAGCAGCCAGTTCAACTTAGACCTTGGTAAGTGTACTCATAAGATCTTGTAGGAGATGAGTTGCAGCTAATGAGTTCATAAAGGAGAGTGTGGTTAAGAGGTGTTTCTAGGCTTGAAAGCTAACAATTGTATTGCTTAAGGAATAGTAGTAATATTCTTACTTCGTGCCCAAATACCCTTGTTTCATGTCAAATAACTCCAGATTGAGTGTGACTATATTCAAACTCATATAGTTTGTTACTTATGTGCTATAAAAATTACTAAACTCTTAGTATGAAATAGTTCTGCCTATGTGACTAGGAAAGTTCAAAAGTTAGAAAGATAGTAAGAGTAAATGTTTTCCCTTTCCATGCTTATTTCAGCCATATTTTGAGGACGAATGATCCTAAGATGGAGATATTGTAACACCCCAAAAATTTCTAAGTTAAGACTCAAATCATTTTGTAGCACCTCGCAACTCTACTCTTAAAATTTGAATTGTCTGTCATAAGTTTATGAGTTTGAACCAAGTTATTTTCTACTTTATCATGTGTTACATAATCCTTACCAAGTATATCAAGAGTATCTAAAGTGATCAAGGGTCATAAGATACTTAAAAAACCAAGCCAAATTCATAACATTCATATTGGCTAAGTTCTCGTGAGTTCATATAAAAGTCAAATTCAAAAACTGATATCTCTCAGAATATAATTAATTAGGTGTCTTACAGACTGCAAAATTAAAGGTCTATGAGTCTTCATTTCAATGCACCCAAGTTTGTCTTATTCCTTTTTTGGAGTAAAAAGTTATGATTGTTTTACTATAGTATACCTCGTCTGGGAAATTCGGCGAACTCACTTTCTCAATCGGTTATCCACCGATGGAGTTGGCGAATGGGCGAATAATCTAGTCAAATAGTCCCGAAAACCTTAAGCTTCTGTCCATTTGGGCGATCTAAAGTCCTAATAGGAAATCCGCTGAGTAGTTTTTGCGAGGAGACCTCTGGATCGCTAATTTGGCTAACCGGATTCATTAAAAGGTTGTTTTCATTGATTTTTATTGTTTTTTAAGTTTCAAGAAGGGTATTATTGATCTTTTACCCTAAATATACTCCCTTTAAATCCATATTACAACCTTACAACATTATTAAACGTATAACAACTCTCAAAATCCCCAATTCACATTCTTCCCAAGATCAAGAACTCCAAAAAAGGGATTTCTTTAATTTCTCAAGATCTAAAGGCCCCAAGTTCACGAATCTCTTTAAGAATCCTAAGGTTTTAAATCCAAGGTTCTTCTCCAAGAAAGTCGCAAGAAAGACAAAAGCTAGGGTTTCAAGTCTTTCAATCATGTTTTTCTTCAAACCTCTTCAAGAGCTTTGTTCTTCCAAGTATGTAAGGCTATCATAGTGTTGGACAAGTTCTTCCTCACTCCCTACATATACTTTTTAAATCTTTAAATGAGTAATCTAAGGTTCGAGCCTTAGATTGGAGTATTTTTTAGATAAGTTGATATTGAGTTCTGAGTTCTTTCGTTACTGATTATTGAATTCCATTTCCTATTATTGAGTTGCTATATCTTGAATTTAGATTCTTGAGTTGATTGTTCATGTCTTTTTATTTAGCATGAACCAAATATTCTGAGTACTCATTGAGTTCTTATTGAGAATCTTTAAAACAAAACGTAATTGTTTAAACTGAGTCTTGATAAAGTAAAGATGAGTTTGAGAAAGAGCTTAACTAAGATTTAAGCAAGACTATAAGAGAACTAAGTATTTCCTAAATGTTTCATTTTCACATGAAGAAAGAGAATATCATTTTGAGAAATGTAAAAAGAGTTTTCATAAAGATTGAGTATAGAGTAGTTACCGCTTAAGAGGCCCCTTTTGAGTAATTATCTCAACCTAGAATGTATTTTTACATTGAGCAAAGAGAAACCATGTTTTCTAAATGAGAAATAAGTTTATGAAATATTTCAGAGCAATTACCTCTTTTTAGAGGATATTTTGAGAGATTATCTCAAACTAGATAAAGAGTATGTTTTATACGTTTGAGCAAGAGTATATATTATTGGGAGTAGTATTGAGCACTGATATGGGAGTTCAGACAAGTCACCGTCCCCAGAAACCATGTCTTTCCAACATGGGCACATGATCAAACTTTTTAGATGAATCCTTATTGCTTAGTGGATCCACTTAGTTGAGAGACTTTATGTCACACCCCGGTTCTACCCCAAGGACGCAGACACGGGACCTAGGATCACGAGTGACCCCAAGCTAACCCTGCTGGCATATCATAAGCATACTAAATAAAATGAAGTAAAGAAAAACTTTGCAGAAGCTAAATCATACGATAAACTGAAATGAAATGTTGGGGAATACCCATACTATCAGAATATATTACAAAACTTAGAGGCTAACATTAACTGAAAAGTCAAACTCGAATACTAAAACTGAAACTAACTATGTCTAAAATATGCCCCTACTGATTAGAAATACTGGAACATGCCCCAACTAGACCTAACAAATATTGAAAACTAAAGAGTAAAAGCAAGGGAAACATGCCTGTCTTCTCCGGAGAATAAATACTCAGCATTGATACTGCTGAGATGAAGATCGGAAACTGATCTATGCATGATCTAGAAGCCTAGAACCTGAGCCTACATCACGAGAATATGTAGCGCAGAGTATAAGTCACTACTTGAAAGGTACTGAGAATGCAGAAGAGAGTAAAGCTGAATAATACAATAATTGAACCGAAGCATATAACTGGGCAATGATATAGGATAAGCGTGATACTATACTGAGAATACTAAACATGAAATAATTGAATGCAAAAACTAAGTTTATAACATGCTGAGACTGAAATCTGACTGTATCAGATAACATGGTCAATGCAATAGATTCTGAATGTAAGGGAGCAACTAAAAACCGACATAAAACCACATGAGCTAAATGTGGAGTCTGATGTATACGCCTCATCGAGAGGACCCAATATACCTTGCCATAGGTATAGAGGCATGACTGGCGTGATCACTAAAATAATTCCTACATAGGGGACTTACAACCTACAGGGCACGTAGTTCTGGGACTATGAGAGTGGCTGACCCTAGTCCAAATCGGTATTAAGCTACTCCCAATTGATTATGTATTTAACAATCTGTGAGTAAATTTTTGTAATACTGGAGAGCTCATAATACTGACATGCTAACTGAAAATCCAACATTAATGTACTGATAGTGCAACATTCAAATCTGGAGCATGGATATTTGAAATAACTGACCTATCATGTGTAATTCATGAACTAAAATAACTACTTAGCTAGGGTTCTGAATTTATGAAGGAATCTACACAAAACGATACTAAATTCATGAAAATTTGATTTGGATCAATCTAACACCTAAAACCCAACAATTTCTAACATTCAGGAAACTCTAGGTCTAGATAATATCAAGATTCTGACTTAAATCTAGGGACCTAATAGGCGAAAGGAACCCACTAGTGAAATCCCACATACCTAGTGAAGAATTCCACGAAGAAATCTTTCTATTTCGGGGCTTGAACTGATGAAATTTTGTGGCTTTCTTTGAGAGTGTTTGGTCGAATCTTTTTGCTTCTCCGTTCTTAGGATTTCTAAGTGTTTTGTGAATGATCTGACTTGGGTAAGTTCTAATTATGTTTCTAGGCAAAAACTAAGTAGTTTAGGGTGTCCAACGGATAGGGGAAAGATCAAAAGATCCCTGACTTAAAAGCAGTCGAGGCCAACTGACGGACTGACCGACGGTCCGTCCTGGTCAACCGTTGTCTGGCTTCAGCGACTGGATTCTGGGGGTCTCGGTCCACAGAGCAGGACTATGGCCCATGGTCTGACCTATGGCCTTTAGGTCCGTCCGTGGGTTGACTCTTAGAATAATTTTTTTGGGCTTTCTGGGGAGGGCTGCAGGTGGCCATCCACGGACCACCAGAACGGACCGTGGGTCACCCTACAGTTTGTGGGTGGCAACCGTGGGTTGCACTTGCAACATATGAAAATCTATATTTTGGTAGTTCTAGCATACAGGGTGTTACATTATCTCCCCATTGGGAAAATTCATCCTCGAATGAAGACTAAACTAGCTTAAATGGAGTGAAAGAGCTGCAAATCCTACCATTTAACACTGGAAACTAGTTTCTGACTGAACTAATTTCCAAGGACATGTAAATATGATTAAAATTCAAGTACAAACTGAAGGAACATGATACTAAGACTGAATCGAATGACCGATAAACTGAAGTGGAACTATTAGCTCACACTGGATTGGAATCGAAAGGAAAGAGGTAAGGGTACTTGGCCTTCATGGATGCTTCTGCTTCCCAAGTAGCTTCCTCTATGGACTGACTCCTCCAAAAAACCTTAACTGAAGCAACTTCTTTGTTTCTCAACCTTCTAACCTAACGATCAAGAATCTCAACTGGCACATCCCCATAAGTGAGACTATCCTTCATAGCCACACTTTCTAAAGGTACGGTAGATGTTGGATCACCCACACACTTCTTCAACAAAGAACTGTGAAAAACCGAATGCACTGCTGCCAGTTCTGCTGGAAGCTTTAAGTCATAAGCCACTTTACCAATTTTGTGCAAGATCTTGTAAGGGCCTACATATCTAGGACTGAGATTCCCTTTCTTGCTAAACCTCATCATCCCCTTCATAGGTGACACTTTCAGAAAAAAACCATCATCAACTTGGAACTCTAAGTCCCTTCTCCTTACATCTGGCAACTCTGGTTGTCTTAAGTCTATCTCTAATAAGTTGCACTTTCTACAAAGCATCATGAACTGAATCTGGCCCTATCAAGGCTGCCTCACCTACTTCAAACTAACCAACTGGAGAGCTACATCTACGCCCATACAATGCCTCATAAGGGGCCATCTGAATGATGGGATGATAGCTATTATTGTAGGCGAACTCTATAATCAGAAGGTAATAATCCCAACTACCCTTGAAATTTATCACACAAGCTCTCAACATGTCCTCTACTGTCTGAATGGTACGCTCTACCTGACCATCTATCTGTGGATGAAATGTTGTGCTAAGATTAACCTGAGTACCAAGACCTTTCTGAAATGACTTCCAGAAATAAGAGGTGAACTGACGACCTCTATATGAGATGATAGACAAAGGAACACCATGCAACCTGACTATCTCATTAATGTAAAGCTTGGCGTAGTCCTCCGTCGAGCCTGTAGTCTAAACAACCAAAAATGGCGCAGACTTAGTGACTCTATCAACTATCACCTAAATGGAGTCATGTTGTCTGCGAGTACGAGGTAAACCCGTAATGAAATCCATGTTGATCACTTCCTACTTCCAAGTAAGAATGTTGATCTCTTGAGTCATACCTTCTGGTTTATGATGTTCTACCTTCACTTACTGGAAATTAGGGCACGTAGCCACAAAATCCTCTATATCCCTTTTCATACCATTCCACCAAAAGACTTCCCGTAGATCACAATACATCTTAGTATCCCCTGGATGAATAGAATATCTGGATTTATGGGCTTCTACAAGAATATATTGTCTCAGCTCACCCACCTTAGGAACACATAAGTGATCCTGGTAGTGAAGCACACCATATCCCCCTTGGGAGAAAACCTCAACTTTTTGTTGATGAACTGCTCCCTTTAGTTGAAGCAATATTGGATCACTATATTTATTTTCCTTAGCCTCCACTACCAATGAAGATTTTGCCCCATTCTAAACTGTTACACAACCATATAATATGCTCATGAGGCGAACTCCCAAGTGAGCAAGCATGTGAACATCTTTTGCTAGTTCTTTTCTTTCTTCCTCAACATGTGCTACACTACACATAGATAGTCTGCTAATAGCATTTGCTACTACATTGGCCTTACCAGGATGGTAATGCACACTCATATCATAATCCTTGAGAAACTCAAGTTATATCCTCTGGCGATTATTTAACTTTTTCTGGGTGAATACATACCGAAGGATTTTATAGTATGTGACCACATCTACGTGAATACCATAAAAGTAATGTCTCCAAATCTTAAGTGTAAACACCACTACTGTAAGGTCGAGGTCATGAGTTGAATAGTTCTTCTCATGCACCTTAAGTTGTGTAGAAGCATAAGTTATGACCTTATCTCGCTGCATCAGCACAAAACCTAGGCCAACTCTGGCTGCATAACAATAGATCACATAACTGTCTGAACCCTCTAGTAGAGTCAAAACAAGAGTTGTAGTCAACCTAGTTTTCAGTTTTGCGAATCTTTCCTCACAATAATCTTACCACTGAAACTTATCCTTTTTCTGAGTCAACTTAGTCAATGGAGAGGCTGTGGATGACAATCCTTCCACAAAACTTCCGTAATAACCAGCTGAACCCAAGAAACTTCTGATATATGTTGGAGAGGTAGGTTTCAACTATTGTTTCAATGCTTCTATTTTTTGGGAATCCACTGAGATTCCTTCGCTAGACACAATATGACCAAGGAAAGCAACATATTGCAACCAAAACGCACATTTGCTAAACTTAGCGAATAACTGGAGATCTTTGAGAGTTTGCAGGACAACCCTCAAATGATTCGCATGTTCTTCCTCATTCCAAGAGTAAATGAGGATATCATCAATAACGATGATAACGAATAAGTCCAAATACTGCTTGAACACTATGTTCATCAAATCCATAAAACCTGCAAGAGCATTGGTTAGTCAAAATGACATAACTACAAATTCATAATGACCATACCAAGTTCTAAAGGTTCTCTTCAAAATGTCACTATCTCTGACTCTAAGCTGATGGTAACCGGATCTAAGGTCTATCTTGGAAAAATAACTAGCACCCTAAAGTTGGTCAAACATGTCATCAATCATGGGGATGGGATACTTATTTGTGATTGTGACTTTGTTCAACTGCCAATAGTAAATACACATCCTGAGAGAACCATATTTATTTTTCACAAACAACATTGGTGCACCCCATGGCGAAATACTAGGTCTAATGAAGCCCTTTTCTAGAAGGTCTTTCAATTGCTCTTTAAATCCTTTAGCTCAGCTGGAGCCATTCTATAAGGAGGAATATAAATAGGCTGGGTATCTGGAAGGAGATCAATTCCGAAGTTGATTTCCCTTTTGGGAGGAAATCCAAGAAGATCTTATGGAAACACTTTTGGGAAATCATTAACTACTGGAACAGACTCAAGAGTTGGGGTTGCAGAGTTTTAATCCTTAACCCGAACTAGATGATAGATATACCTTTTTGAAATCATCTTTCTGGCCTTAAGGTAAGAAATGAATCGACCCATAGCTGCTAAGCTACTACCCTTCCATTCTAAGATTGGTTTGCTTGGAAACTGAAAACGAACGATCCTAGTCCTTCAATCCATTCCTAGAATGACATCGAAGTCTACCATTTCGAACTCTACAAGATCTGCTGAGGTGACTTTCTGAGATACTGTGACAGGGCAATTTATGTATACCCATCTAGCTATAACTGGGTCACCGACTGGAGTAGAGACTGAGAAGGGTTCTGAGAGTTTTTTTGGACTAACATCGAATTTGATTGATTATAAGGAGTTACAAAGGAAGGAGTAGCCCGTGGATCTAACAAAGCATAAACATCTAAGTTAAAACTAATAATGTACCAGTGACCACATCATGAAAATCTTCCTGATCCTGACGAGCCTGGATAGCATACAACCTGTTCTGACGCTGACTGCCACCTGTACCAAATGAGTTACCCTGCTGAGTCAGGCGACCTGCTGGTGTTGCTGAAGTTGTGGACTGAGCTCTGCCATTATCACCTCCTTGACCATGTTTAGAAGAAGGACAATCTCTCAACCTGTGACCAGATAGACCACACCCAAAGCATCCTTCCTTTCCTACAAGACACTCGCCCGGATGGTTCTAACTACACTTTGGACAGATTGGGTAGGTCCTAGTACCTGAAACACTTCCTTGAGACTTAGAGCCTGATGCCCAACCTTTTTTATCCTGGAGGATGTGCACTAGCTGAGGAAGATGTTGGAGCGGAAGACTTTTGTGGAACCTGTGAGCGATTTCGACCACCCGATTTCTATTGAGAATATTCACAGTTACTTGTCCTAGCCTTTTTGTTCTTCTTTGCCTATTCCCTAAGCTTATCTCCCTCAACCTGCTGAGCATGAGTCAAGAGCCTAGAGATGTTCATAATTTCGAACAATATAGAATTTCTACATTCTGTTTTCACCAAATCTAACACACCATACAGAAACTTGTTCATTTGAGCGCTGAAATTGGAAACCATGTGAGAAGCATACCTGGAGAGTTGGGTATACTTGAGTCTGTACTCTTGGACTGACATGCTACCTTGCCTTTAGTTCATGAACTCCTGAGTTTTTGCCTCCCTCAACTCTCTTGGGAAGAACCTGTCTAGAAAAGTCTCACTAAAGCACTCCCAAGTGATAGGAGCCGAATTCGTACCTCTGTTTTCCTTCCACTGAGTAAACCAAATGTGAGCCACATCCTTAAGCAGGTAAGATGCCAACTCAACCCTATCATTACCCATCACTTGCATCACTCAAAAGATCTTCTCCAACCTGTGACCCTTAAAACACAGGCGTATTCATCCTAATAAAATTCCAAACTCTAGCTGCAGCTTACGCAACATTAGTATTTGCAGGAACTGCAACCTGCTGATTGTTCTGGTTGGTCACACTCTGAGCCAACAGTTGAATGGCATTCCGAATCTCTACATTCGAAACTTCCTGATCTGGGGCAAGAAGAGCTGCATTTACGTTCCTGGCATTCGCATTCCTGGCATAAGGTCTATGAGGAGGCATGATATGAAATGCATAGCATTGAGTTAGAAGCGAGGAATTAGATCATACCTTACGCACGATAAAAGTAAAAAGAAAATTAAGTTTTCCTAAAACACTTTGTGTCCTCCCTATCATTAGATGTGGTGCACTTCACACCCATGAAAAGGACTCTACTTAGTGTAGCTTTTCAGACATCCTAGGACACTTCAACCTGGCTTTGATACCAAGTGTATCATGACTCGAGGCTACACCCAGGATGCCGACACGGGACCTAGGATCACGAGTGACTACAAGCTAAATCTGCTGGCATATCATAAGCATACTAGATAAACTGAAGTAAAGAAAAACTGTGTCGAAGCTAAATCATAAGATAAACTGAAATGAAATGTTGGGGAATACCCATACTATCTGAATATATAAGAAAACTGAGAGTTTACCAACAACTAAAAAGTCAAACTCAAATACTAAAGCTAAAACTAACTATGTCTGAAGTAAGCTTCTACTGATTAATATGCTGGGACATGCCCAGCTTGATCTAATGAATACTGAAAACTAAAGACTAAAAGAAAAGGAAACATGTTTGTTGTCCTCAGAGAATGAGGACTCACCACTGATACTGCTTAGCTGAAGATCGGGAACCGATCTATGCGTGATCTTGAAGCTGAAAACCTGAACCTACATCACGAGAAGATGTAGTGCAGAGTATGCGTCAGTACTTGATAGGTACAGTGCATACATGATAGAGTAAATCTGAATAATAACATAACTTAACCAAAGCATATAACTGGGCAATGATATAGGATAAGCATGATACTATACTGAGAATACTGAACAAAAAATAAATGAATGCAAAGACCAAGTTTATAACATGCTGAGACTAAAATTTGACTGTATCTGATAACATGGTCAATGCAATTGATTCTTACTATAAGGGAGTTACTAATAATCGACATAAAACCACATGAGCTAAATATGGAGTCCGATCTATACAACCCATCAAGAAGACCCAATATACCCTGCCAGAAGTATAGAGTCATGACTGGAGTGACCACTAAAATGATGCCTAAAGATGGGACTTACAATCTACGATGCACGTAGTTCTGGGACTATGAGGATGCTTGACCCTAGTCTGACTCTGTATTAAGCTACTCCCAATTGATTATGTAATTAACAATCTGTGACTAAATTTCTGTAATACTGGATAGCACAAAATATTGACATGCTAACTGAAAATGCAACATTAATGTACAGATAATGCAACATTCAAATCTGGAGCATGGAAATTTGAAAAACTGACCTATCATGTGTAATTCATGAACTAAAAGAACTAATTAGCTAGGGTACTTCTGAATTTATGAAGAAATCTACACAAAACGATATTAAATTCATGACAATCTGAATTTAAGTTCTTTTAAAAAAAAATTCCTTTTATTTGAATATTGAGTCTTACTACTTTCCTAAAGTACCCTCACATTTTTCTATTTATCTAATAATATTTATTGTTTAGAATGAAGGTTTTAGATGAACCTTCAATTGTTTTTTTTATATCCTTCTTGACAATTGAGATTTAATGATAGTCATTCGCAATCGAATTATAATTTAATTGCACCTAATTTTCTTTTTCTTCTCCCTTTAAAAAATCATAATTAAGGTATCATTTATTTTGTATGTATCAAAAATTATCAAACGTGTTTCTTGTGATTTTTATTATTATTTATTTGGTAATATTGTGATTTTAATTTCTTTGTAATGTAATTTCTATATAAAAATTAAAGAAATTCATTTTGGATTGCAGTTTTACTTCCATGAGAGCAAACATAGTATATGTCGATCTATTGGGGATGTAAGAAGATATATATTTGAAGGTTTTGAAAACTTGAAAGTAGATGTTCAACCAGAAACCAATTTAGTAATCGAGTCAAAGGTACGTTGTTACATTACATGAATTTTCATTGATTATGATAGTCATTTTGGTCATCTTTCTAGAAAACCAAATTTACTTATTTAGAGAATTGAAGTGTTTGGTCAAGCTATTAAGAAAAAACAAGGATTTTTGTGTAGTATAGTAGTTATGGTTCTTCAAAATTAAGCTTAATAATTGGCTTTTTACTTTCTGAAAGATTAGCCGAGCACCAAAGTTTTTGCTCTAATATTGATAAAGGTATTTTTCTCAAATTGATTAGGAAAACACAAATTTATTTACTACATTCCTAAATTGCCTTTTAAAAATCATCTCTGACAAAAACAAACACTTTCAAAATATAAGGGATAAGTAAAGGAGTTATACCACATTGAATCTTATATATGTACTCTTACCTTGAAATATTTCTGCAAGAAATTATTTTCATAACTTGAACTTCACTATAACCGATAGTTACAAAATGGTAACTTTAACCCTCATGTTAAGGCCTCATGACAATTATATTATTTTTACAAAAAAAAGATCTTATTAAATTTAAGGTTGGAGTTATAGAAAAGAAATCGAAGAAAATAAAAGGAGAATCTTCAATCTCAGAGAGGGAATCTACACTAAAGAAGCGCAAAAGAAATGGACACGCAATCCGGACAAGAGTGAAACTCAAAGAATTCTTGATGATGCCTGGAACAGCCTTATGAACATGCATGACCTATGAAAAAACAAGGTAGCTCTTGTTAAGACAACTATTACTAATTGCAGTTATACAAAAATTACACAAATGATTTTTTTTTTAGATATTCGCAACACACAACTTTTGTTACTAAACATAAAAGTCGCAGCTTATCCTTTTTAGTGAATGTTCTTTGTTCATATTCATGAGTTTTAGTTTTGTATCACCTGGTCCTTGCATTTACAAATATAAGTATCTAAGTTTGTTGAAACTTTGATAAATTTGAGAAAACGACTTCATTTTACAGATTATGGGTTCCATCCACAAAAAGAAGTAGACAAAATAGTGCACGAGAATATTAATGAAAAAAAGATTGATCCGTGCATGCATAAATATTCTCACTGATGAACAACACGACGACAAATAAAAAGTTATGTTTAGCTTGCAAAATAACAAGAAGGAAGATATGGCTATATGATTTTCACATTATGAAGATCTCTAGGCAAACCCTTAACTAATACATTCGACAAGCTCACAAGAGTTCTTTAATTAGTACTTGCACATTTATTGTTATTTACTTTTGTTTGTAATTTCTAGGTCCAATTTAGATCTTATGTATTAAACTAATGATTAGTTTCCTGTTGATATAAAAAATCAGTTTAATGTATGTTTCAGATTTTAGTTTCATATTGATACAAAAATCAGTTTAACATATGCATTTCTATTTATGTCTATGTCACTTAGAACTCATATCTTCTATTTGCGGAAAGATTTTTTCAATGTCTCTATCAGAAACACCAATTCTCCTTCCTACTTTAAGGCAAGTAAAATTTCTTTTTTTTATATTCATAATTTGGACATCAATTTTCGACTTTGGCGAAAATTCCTTTACTCATAGGCATCATAGATAAGTTAGTTTATCTAGAAAAGGGTCGAAATTGGACCTACATTATCTTAAAAAGGTCTAAATATACTTTACATCCTTCTATTTAGTTAAAAATACCCCTCTTCTTACATTTTAGGCTCAGGCATATCACTTGACTAATTGTCAACACTGCATTAAAATTATATATAAATTCTATGTGCTATTTTATTATTGGTCCTATTTTTTACTCCAACCCAAATTAAAAAAATTCACTCACTTGATTTTCTAACATACTCGAGATATTCTTTTATTGAATTTAAAAAAATAAATTATATTCCTCAAAATTATTTTTCATTTAAAAACAAGACCTCTAGAGGTCCTTTCATAAAAACAATATCTCAAAGAAATCAACCTCTAGAGGTTGCATTTAGGCTGAATGAATTCCTTACCCAAGAGATCCTAAAGTTAAACACTAAGCTCTTTGATCTCTACCATACGGTAAGGCAGAATAGATATATGATGAGTTCCTACCTCAAGGTCAATAGAAAAACTTTTTTTGATGATTTATAGTTATGAAGGCTAAGGGATAAGGCAAGCATGAATATTTGAAAGAAAGGCCAAAAATATTGGAAAAAATGTAAACTCCCCATTGTTAATCGCCTAACAAGAAGGGTGAATTTCCCAATTGGCATGACCTCACCCAAAATGAAAATGCTCAACACTTGAAATAATTGAGGTAGGTTGGTTAACTTAAAAGGAAAGGTGACTCACCGAACGCAAAGGGCAAACATGCTAACCATCACCAAAAATGATAGGACTTTGAGGAAAGCTACAGGCTTGAGAGGTGAACAAAGGTGGTACTCGGTGATTCACCGATTGTGAAATGTAGACTCGAACGAGTTTGCTGATTAAGGTTAGAAAACCTGAAGCCTAAAGCAAGAGAAATGCGAGCTAGGAAGTAAATGATGATCTGCTGAATCAACTTGGTGAGCCCGATAAAAGTTGTCGAAGTGGCCACGCAGTGAAGTTTTGGCCTAATTTTGGAAAAATATAAATAGCCCAAAGTAGAGAAGAAAAATGGGTTTTTTGGAGAGACTTTTAAAGTGAGTGTTTTTCCTTCTAAAGAGTGAAATATTTTACCTTGTGAACATCTTTAGTCTTGTGGTTTTTAACTTTGGTCTTAAAATTTACTATTTGAAGTTGAATGCAAAGTGGGTGTTGCTTATAATTGCTTAATTTCATGTCACCCATTCCTGCTTTCGTGAAAAATATAACATCTTTACATTTTATGATGGGTGGGTAAAACCCCAAAGTCAAGGGTTGAACTTATGGGGTTTGATGTTGATTTAATGTAGTGGGTATTGTGTTTTGCTCTATTTTGTTGTTGTTCATCCATGAATTTGGGCATTACTTATGGGGTTTGATGTTGATTTAATGTACTGGGTATTGTGTTAACTTATGGGTTAATGTTGCAAACTTGATCCTTCTTCTAATATCTGATAGATGCTCGAAAGATATTGATTGGAGTGGTTAGTTAGTTGCCAAATCTCATCACCCCCTTTATAGATGACACTTTCAGGAAAACCCAATCATCAACTTGGAACTCTAGTTCCCTTCTTCTCACATCTGCGTAAGACTTCTGGCGACTCTGAGCAGTCTTAAGTCTATCTCTAATGAGTTGCACTTTCTCCAT
>JAJOOO010010700.1:0-16045 GCA_029582685.1 Solanum piurae
CATCACAAGCTCGCTGCTAAATACTATGGCCCATTCCAGATTATTAGAAAGGTTGGTCCAGTAGCATATACTTTGCTCTTTCCAGATTCTGTGAAGATTCATCCAACAGTACATGTGTCCCTCTTAAAGAAGTGTTATGAAGTTCCTTCCCTGGTAACCTATCCACCAACCACTGATTTAGAAAATCCCCATTGTTCAGACCCTGAAGCCATATTTCAACGAAGGATGGTTAAGAAGGGTAATAAGGCAGTGACACAAGTCTTGGTGAAGTGGAAAGATTTGTCGGCAGATGCTGCTACTTGGGAGTACTCGAACATCCTTAAGACCAGATTTCCATCTTTTGATCCTTGAGGACAAGGATCTCGTTGCGGGGGGAGTACTGTTAGTAGATTGCCAGATTAGATGAGTCAGCAAAGTAGTAACACATTTTAGCGGGAAAAACAGTTAAGAACAGTACACAGTCAGGAATTTAGTTAGCTTCAGGAAATCAGTTAGCAACAGATTTAACTCAATCTCTTTCAATGTATGCAACTATAAATACTTGTACAAGTCATTGTAAAGATATGAATAGATACATGTTGTTTGTCTACATTCAATCTTCTTCAATCATTTCTTCTCTTCCATAATCTGTGGTTATTTTCTCGAAACCTCTCCGATAGGATCCTGAAATAGCCTTTGAATCCTCAAGTTGTAATTAACTCCTGCAATTCAGCTATCAAGTGCTTACCAGTAAACAAATTAAAAACCAACAGAATAAAAAAATCAGGGAGAGAGAGATACAACATCTAAGAAAACGTCCCAATTCTTCTTGAAGATGCGGGCACTTAGAAATAAAATACTTAAAAAAAATCATCGATAAATTAGAGCCAAACACAAAAACTAAGAAATAATACGCTAATTAGATGAAACTTTTCAGCAAAACTATT
The DNA here is from genome assembly GCA_029582685.1 of Solanum piurae. Classification (NCBI taxonomy): domain Eukaryota; kingdom Viridiplantae; phylum Streptophyta; class Magnoliopsida; order Solanales; family Solanaceae; genus Solanum; species Solanum piurae. The sequence continues at coordinate 927 of JAJOOO010010700.1, forward strand.
AAACTTCTTGTTCAAACACATGCAAAACTAAAATAGAAAACCTATCTAGAAAAGCCCAATGAAGAAGCTTCAATGAGATAATTCAAAGAAATGAGAGAGATGAATGATGCAAAATTTGACAAAAATAGAGATAGTAAAAGGACTAACCATGACTTTTGATGTTTTTTCCCCTGCTTCCTCTAGTGGATTTGCAGAGAGCTGTAATGGCAAAGAAGACAGACTTCATAGGAAATTTGGTTGACACTCTGTTTGGATCATTGTTACTCATTGTATTGTATTGTATTGTTATTATACCTACAATATTTGTTTTGATTGTTATTTAAAATGTATTGTATTGTATTGTTAAATTCCGTTGTTACGTAACAATGAAAACCCCCATTTTATGGAACAACCAATTTGGTGTGTTTCCATTGTTACTTAATTTCTTTTTCCAATTATATCTTTACATAATATTTCATAATACTATTTTACCATTTACCTTATATTATTTAATTCTAGTCAAACCTCGTACCCTAGAATAATTAAGGATATTTTAGTAAATTTATAAATTACAATACAATACGATACAATCAAACCAAACAATAAAAATGTTATTAAACAACAACAAACAACATAGTCTAGCCAAACATTGTATCAATCATACAATACAGTACAATAGAGTACAATACAATACAATACATTATGAAACAATGGGTAACAATGATCCAAACAAAGTGTAAGTGTGAAAGAGTGAGTAATGGCAAGACACTGTTTCAAAGTACTTACACGTGGCTTTGTGAACTTGTCTAAAAAGTACAATTATTAAAGCCTCTTGTACATGCTTGTTTGTGGCCTAAATAAGCAGTACAATTTACACAACTTATTGTACAACTAAGTATTGCAGTGATGGTCCTTTTCTTGTTCTCTTATATAATATAGAAATATATATATATATATATATATATACGTGCGTTGCACGTGTGTATTGTATATATAGTATATGATGTTATAAAATAAAATTAATATTACTAAATTAAAGCTTTTTAATAAATAATTATAATTGAACAAACATAGGACAAGTGTTTTTAAATTATTAATACATATTGTCATAGAGTTACTTGTATTTTGAGATCAAAATGACCAGATATCATTAAAACATTTCAAAATACATTCAAAGTTTAAATATGGGAGAAAATGACATTTCTTTAATAATATTATTTCTTAATTCACTCAATTTTATAAACAAATCTATCCAACAAAATAGAAAAAAAATATCCATTAAAAAAATGTCACCAATAGCCTTTCCTCTTGAGATTATGAACATAAATGATGTATATTGTTTAAGTACAAATTTTGTCTTAAATATTCATACTTGAAATTTAGTATGGGCATCATACTAATAAAGATTACCATAACTATTTCAATATTTTATCTTTATATGTAACATATCTTTTACAAAATACTATTACTCCATTAATATTTGAGTAAGGCTATCATAGAGAGGTAATTTTACCAAAATGTGTACTTGGTTGTTATCATGAATGATGGTTATATATACTTCAGTTGAATAATTTAAATTTAATATATGAATAACATCACCTATGGTAAAAAATATTTCATTTCATTAAGTTTCTACTTATCTTTGTGGAATTGTAGTCTTCTCCTTTTTTTTTGCCGCATACATATCATATAGTTGTTGTCGAATGAAAGTATCTAGTATCTTATAGAAGTTGTATCATGATATGAAATATTTAAAATTTTCAATAATAAAAATTATTAGATGAATAAAATGTAAAGTAGTATTTATAGAATCATTAATTTTATTTAAGATCATTTTATAATCAATCACTATTTCTTATCTATTTTTATATAGCTAGTAAGGAGTGTATCTTGTGACATAAAGAAGAATTATATGGAAAAATACATAGAGATAAAAGTATATGTTCATGCTATATTCACTCTAGTGTTCCATTTGATTTAAATCTCTTGCCACAAACACTTTACTTTCTACGTTGATTTTTATGTACATATCTATTAAAAATAATTATTATCATGTCTATGTTATCATATTATAAATAAAAGTAAAAATCTATTTTTGAAATAGTGAATTTAACATCAAAAATAATAATTCAATGGACTACGTTGATACCCATTGTTTTAGAAAAATTAGGAAGAAATTCCTTCGTTTCAGGGAAAGAATAAAAAAATAAAAACAAAGAAGAGATATCTTACCCGAATCTTATGCCTTTTTTCATAACTGCTTAGTATTATTGTCTCTCCCACAATCTTTTTGTCACTGTTAACTCATGAAAATGGTAAGAAAAAATACGAGGGTGAATTGATGAATGATTTGCTACAATTTTTTCACCAACTTTTTCTTATGAGGTACCTCGAATTTCGTTGAATTTCAAACATAATAAATTTTTGCAAATAACACTTGAGATTTTTTTAAGAAGAAGAAGAATAGAGAACTTAAAGAAATTGTAGTTTAAAAGTGTGAGGAAACCCCTATTTTTATAGCTTCCGAATAGTAGTATGATTAGGTGTTAATTGTGCCTTATCCAAAAAGTCACAACCTTTCGAAAAAGTCACAACCTTTCGAAAACATCACTACTTATCGGAAAAGTCACAACTCTTTGAAAAAGGCACAACTCAACAAATAGTCACAACCCTTTAGAAAAGTCACAACCCTTCGAAAAAATCACAACCCTTCGGAAAAGTCACAACTCATTGAAAAAGTCACAACCCATCAAAAAAAGTCACAACCCTATGGAAAAGTCACAACTCATTAAAAAAGTCACAATTTTTAATTTGAAAAGGTATCAACTTTCAATATTGATGCTTATCGTGACCAACGACACTAACCTACAATACGAGTGTCTACGATCGTCGATAATATAGTAACCCAACTAAAGGTTGGGGTCGTGTCCCAAGGGAGTGGTTTTGAGAATTAATAGAAAAATAAAATTAAGTTCTCGCTAGTCGTAGCTAAAGACATTAACGAGTAAACACATTGTAAATTAAAGGGGGTGACAGAAAAGTGTCAAATATCAATTTGGGGGTTTTGTCACAATTAGTAAAAACAACAAAAATAACAAGAAAATCAAGTATGGGGAAGAATTATTGGGGTGTGACCGCAATACAAATTGAGATAAGTAGTTGGGTACATGCTTTTGAAAGGAAATTTGTAAGATAATAGTGACTAGGCTAAGCTTTAAATGGAAATAAGTTCCCTCTCGGGCAACTTACCCCGTTTCAAATGTGTTCCTCTCGAACACCCATTTGCCGCATGAAGACCAACCTACGCCTTACCCCAGTCACTCTCTCGAGCTGAGTGTTAGGATATGGGGCTAGGACTCACCCTCTCGGGCTGAACCTCATGTCGACCCACTCCTAAGGCCATCAGTCTAGTGGTCTTGGTTTCACGATCTCCCTCTCGGGCAAGCCGAAAACACATGGGTGGCTTTGTATTTGCAACTACAAACCCTTTAGATTAAACCACAACCACTAGATGAAATCACCATTAAACTACATCTAATCTATCAGCAAGCAAGACCCAACAATAATATCAACACATATTGCTAAATCACACCCCAAGAATGGGGGTTTTTGGCCACACATCAAGAAATAAAAAAATACACCTAAAATGATAGTAAAATTAAATGGGTATAAGAAATTAAACCTTGATTTAAGCAAAGGAAGAAGAATGGAGAAGACCCACTTCCAACTTGGGGAAGATGAAATCCTTCTTTCTTCAAGTCTCCCAAAAACCCTCTCCAAACTTGAGAGAAAATATCTAAAAAAGTACTATTCTATTCTGGAAATTAAAATAAATGCTCAGCTCTCTAAAATTAATAATAAGTTTAGTATTTATAGACTTCAGAAAATAGTGCGGGCAGATCATTCGGCGAGGTTAGTCGATGTCGCCGAATGACTCAGCGACTCACCCTTCTTTTGTTTCATCGCCGTTTCATGCTTGCCTTCAGCATCTTCACGTTCTGGACCATTGGGCGGTATAGTACTGCTTCGCGAAAATATTCGACGAAGTACCGACTGCTCCTTTTATCGCCTTTTTGATCCTTCTCCTTTAGGGTTTTGCGTACTGGAACAAAGGGCGGAGTGAATCCCTTCGGCGAATCGCCAAGTGTGCTTGGCGATGCTCATGCTTTAGCTTCTTCATTCTTTTCAGCCTTTTTGTTCCATTTTAAGTCTAAGTGTCCATATTTTCACTAAAACTTCAAATACCTGAAACTTAAAAGTTTTCATCAGATATTTAGGCAAAATAAGCATTCTAGGGCACTATTCTTATAAAAATAAAGCCCTAAATGAGTCAAATTTGTGGACTCATCAACACCCCCAACTTAAACTTTTGCTTGTCCTCAAGCAAACTCAAGTTCAGCCATTCAAAAAGGGTGTCTTAAACAGTGCTACATAAGACTCAATCATGAATGCACACAACAAGACTCAATTTACTTGTGCAAGGATCAATTGTGTACTCAAAGATTCAGGTTGTGACACACCATTACCAAAGATTCTCATGCTCGCAATACTTGCTACTCGTGCAAGTTCAAGCTCAACAAAAAGTATCTAAATGCCCTCACATGAAGAATGATTCCATATTCACACACAGAGGTTAATCAATTCAAGATCAGGAATCAGATGCAACGCTCACACTCAAAAAGAGAAACACAATGCATGCTTTCTCCCATAGGTTTGCCCTTATTTTCCAATCGACTTTCGGTTCGGCTTACTCAATATCACAAAGGTCTTTTCAAGGCTTGTAATGGGGCTGAGTGCAAAGGTATGGTCATTTAGGCTTAGTGACTTTTTCCTCACAAGATGTGGTGGTCTCAAAGCATTCCCTTCTTTTCCTTTATCAATTCTTTTTCTAGTGCTTCTAAGTCATCTTTTTATTCACCTTCATGGATTGCTTGGAAACCAGATTTCTTTTGTATTTTATTCCATTTTTTTTTCCGGATGGTTTCCATTTTTGTTTGGCAATACCATGGGTTAGAGAGACTTTTTCTTGCACTTCTTGCCTTTTCCTTTTCCTTTTTACCACACCCCCAACTTAGGCTTTTGGCCTAAGTTAGCTATTCACTAAATCACAAATCAAGAGGATTATAGGTAGTGGGTGATGTAAGGTTTAGGGTTCATCAAGGTTCTTCCAAAGAAAGGTAAAGTTCAAAGGGTGTTCAAAAGAGTTTCACACGCTCATGGGTAGGTCACAAAAGAGGTATATGTCAAATTTGGCTCACACTCTTTAAAGTTGCCTAAGATCATATCAAGAGGACACCTTTCTAAATAAATCAGACTAACTGGGCAAATTCTGGGTTTATCATGCATAGTTCAAAAGTAAGCTAATCACACAAGGCATCGACACTTAAGTCAAACAAGACTACACACTTTCTCTAGTGTGCAACGGTCATTACAAGAGAATCAATTCGATAAATGGCTAATCACAACGAGATTCAAAGAGTTCACATATAGTCTATGCAACTTCATTTGGCCTCGTCATAGCTGTGCATTCATGTTCGTTCAATTGAGAGCACTATTTAAGTCATCAGTATTGATTGGAACTGAGACTTAAATTTTTGCAAAAGAACATGCACTTTCAGCACACGAGAGGTGGCAAAAATGTGTGAAAAATTCAAAAATTTTCGGAAGGGAGTCAAAATCATTTTTATAATTTAAAACCAAAGGAGAGCCATGAGCTCAAGCATCCATAGAAAAGCAGCAATTAACACTATTAAAAATAAAACAACCCAAATATACAAAACACGAATATTCATAATAAGCAAATGAGGTGGGCCTCACCCCACCACAAATAAGAGCGTTTGTCCTCAAATGCAAGTAATACTGAATCCAAAAGGCAAAGTAAAGAAAGACAGAGAGGGAGGGTAAAGAGGGGATCCTGGCTAAGTAGTCGCTCCATCTGTCTGGACATTAATGCTTTGTCTTGCAAAAACTGTCCATTTGGCGACGTTAATCAAACTGAGTAACTCATTCGGCAGAACGCCGACTGTGGGTTTATCCGCCGAAGTTTACAGAACCTCTGCTATATGAGGGTCCCAACGGCGGATTCCATCATGGTCGCCGAAATGATCGGCGATTCACCAATGATGTCCAACATTCATCGAGTTTTACAGACTCCTAATTTTGATGATATCTTGAGTCAAACGGCGGAATAGAATTGATCGTTGGCTTCTTCGGTGATTCGCCAACTGGAACTATTGCTCGCCATTTTGCACCTTTTGATCACCTTCCACACTTTAGTTTGTAAAACTAGCACACTATTATTTAATCAATACACAAAATAGAAGATAACAAAGGGTCTTGGGTTGCCTCCCAAACAGCGCCTTAATTAACGTCGTGGCACGACGCAAGCCAAAGACTACTCTTCGTCCTCGGAATCACCCATGCTGTAATTAGGTGAGTTTTCGGCCAACTGAGGATAGTGACTCGTCATCAAATGGGTGATTTGAGCATCCTGCAGCTGAATGGTCATGGAGTTCGAAGTAGTTACTTCGTTTAGCATATCAATGTTGTCCTTCATGTCATTCAGTTTCTTATCATGCTCATCAAGTTTTTGTTGGATGAGTGAAGTGGTATCGTTACTTTGCATACCCTCATGCCACTTTCCCTATTTGCACTCTCGAAAGGAGAAGTTCTTTTCCTTCTCCCTGGCTTGCTCTTCCAATCCCATCACCCGTTTGGATAGAACATCTACTTGCGCCACCAATTTATCCCATTCATATTTCTTTTGGGCTTCTTTGTTGGTTTCAACCATTTCATCAAGTAGTGTTGCAATGACTTCATAGGGTTGGCTTAGCATTCCGCCTTCAAAAAAGTGCTCAACTATGCTTCTATTTTCGGGTTCGAGACCCCGATAGAAGCAAACCAACAATGTCTTATCCGTCATTCCATGGGATGGGCATGTTTGCAGAATTGCTTTGAATATCTGCCACAATTCTGGAATTGTCTCCTCCTCTGCCTGTTTGAACGTTAGTAGGTTATCCCTGAGGTTCAATAGCTTTAGAAGAGGGTGATCTGTGTGATATCCATAGTGCCCATCCATTTTTGTTTATTTACGTTAGTCTTCACACAAGCAAAACAAAACTACAACTAAGATTAGTAAAACTAAAACTAAGAAAAACCAAGAATTCTATTTAACTAAAAATTCCCAAATAACATCACTCCCCGGCAGCGGCGCCATTTTGATGCTTATCGTGACCAACGACACTAACCTACGGTATGAGTGTCTACGATCGTCGATAATATAGTAACCCATCTAAAGGTTGGGGTCGTGTCCCAAGGGAGTGGTTTTGAGAATTAATAGAAAAAGAAAATTAAGTTCTCGCAAGTCGTAGCTAAAGACATTAACGAGTAAAAACATTGTAAATTAAAGGGGGTTAAACAAAAGTGTCAAATATCAATTTGGGGTTTTTGTCACAATTAGTAAATCAACAAAAATAATAAGAAAATCAAGTATGGGGAAGAATTCTTGGGGTGTGACCGCAATACAAATTGAGATAAGTAGTTGGGTACATGCTTTTGAAAGGAAATTTGTAAGATAATAGTGACTAGGCTAAGCTTTAAATGGAAATAAGTTCCATCTAGGGCAACTTACCCAGTTTCAAATGCGTTCCTCTCGGACACCCATTTGCCGCATGAAGACCAGCCTACGCCTTACCCCACTCACTCTCTCGAACTGAGTGTTAAAATATGGGACTAGGGCTCACCCTCTCGAGCTGAATCTCATGTCGACCCACTCGTTAGGCCATCAGTCTAGTGGTCTTGGTTTCGCGACCTCTCTCTCGGGCAAGCCGAAAACATATGGGTGCCTTTGTATTTGCAACTACAAACCCTTTAGATTAAACCACAACCACTAGGTGAAATCACCATTAAACTACATCTAACCTATCAGCAAGCAAGACCCAACAATAATATCAATACATATTTGCTAAATCACACCCCAAGAATGGGGGTTTTTAGCCACACTTCAAGAAATAATAAAATACACCTAAAATGATAGTAAAATCATATGGGTATAAGAAATTAAACCTTTATTTAAGAAAAGGAAGAAGAATGGAGAAGACCCACTTCCAAGTTGGGGAAGATGAAATCCTTCTTTCTTCAAGTCTCCCAAAAACCCTCTCCAAACTTGAGAGAAAATATCTAAAAAAGTACTATTCTATTTTAGAAATTAAAATAAATGTTCGACTCTCTAAAATTAATAATAAGTTTAGTATTTATAGACTTCAGAAAATAATGCTGGTGGATCATTCGACGAGGTTAGTCGATGTCGCCGAATGACTCAGCGACTCGCCCTTCTTCTATTTCATCGTCGTTTCATGTTTTCCTTCAGCATCTTCACGTTCTGGAACATTGGGCGGTATTGTACTACTTCGCGGAAATATTCGGCAAAGCATCGACTGCTTCTTTTATCGCCATTTTGATCCTTCTCCTTTAGGGATTCGCGTACTGGAACAAAGGGCGGAGTTAATCCCTTTGGTGAATCGCCAAATGTGCTTGTCGATGCTCAGGCTTCAGCTTTTTCGTTCTTTTCAGCCTTTTTGTTCCTTTTGTGCCTAAGTGTCCATGCTTTCACTAAAATTTCAAATACCTGAAACTTAAGAGTTTTCATCAGATATTTAGACAAAATAAGCATTCGAGGGAACTATTCTTATCAAAATAAATACCTAAATGAGTCCAATTTGTGGACTCATCAAATATAATAAAATGAACTAAATTAATAAATAAAATAAATTGAGTATTTTTAATTCGGGGTATTATAATAATTCAACATTCAAATTTGGGAGTTTATGATTTTAAGGTAGTATATATATATATATATATATATATATACACAAAATCAGGAACTTCCTATAAAATATTTTGAGTGCCCTTCTATTTGTCACACCCCGAGGCTACCCCCAAGACGTAAACACGGGACCTAGGATCACGAGTGACCCAAGATAACCCTGAGCTGGCATATCATATCATACTAGATAAAATTTGAAATAAGAAATATTGTGTGGAAGCTTAAACCATAATATAAACTGAAGTGGGGAATACCCAATACTAATCTAAATAACATACTAAATAATAATTTACAATACTAGATTGTAACTCAAAACATTAGAACTGATTCTAACTATGTATGAATAAAAGCCTCTAACTAACTAGAGATGTTGGAACATGCCCCAGCTAACTCTAGCAAAACTGAAACTGAAAGACTGAAAGTACAAGAAAACATGTCTATCGTCCTGGAAGAATGAGGACTCACCACTGATACTACTGAACTGGAGATTGAGAACCGATCTATGTGTGATCTGAATGCTGAGGACCTGAACCTACATCATGAGAAGATGTAGTGCAGAGTATGCGCCAGTACTTGAGAGGTACTGAGCATGCCGGATTGGATAAAGCTGAACAACATATACATAACTGAAATAAAGAATACTGAGTAATGATATAAGATGAACATGATGAATATACTGAGCATACTGAATATGAACTAAAATGAATGCAATGACCAAGTTCCTAACATACTTAAACTATATACTGATTTGTAACTGATAACCTGGTCAATGCATTAGAATCTGACTGTGGGAGCTACTAATCACCGACATAAAACCACGTGAGCTAAACGTGGAGTTCGATGTATACGCCGCATCGAGAGGATCCAATATACCTTGTCAGGGGTATAAAGGCATGACTGGAGTGATCACTAAGTATAATGCCCACAGAGGGGACTTACCTACAAGGACACGCAGTTCTGGGACTATAAGGGTGACTGACCCTAGTCCAACTCTGTATTAAGCCTACTCCCAATAGAATGTGTAAAAATACAACATAACTGAAATAATTGGATAGCTCGAAATTCTGACATGCTAACTGAAAATGCAACATCAATGTATTGATAATGAAACATTCTTAACTGGAGAATGTATATCTGTGTAAACTGACCTAGCAAGTGTAATTCATGAACTAAACGAATCTACACTCTTGGGGTTCTGAATTTCATGCAAGAAACTAAGCAACAACGTTACGAAATCATGATAATTTGACTTGGAGTATTCTAACAGCTAAATCAGAACAATTATCTGAAGTTCTTGAAATTCTAGGTCTTCAATATTTAGGGAATCAAGATTCTGACTGAAATCTAGGGACTTAGTGGATGAAAGTAATCCATCAGTGATATCCCACATACCCGGTGACGAATTTCATAGAGAAATCTTTTGATTTCGGGGCTGGAATTGTGGGAATTTTGCTGTGTTCTTGGAGAGGGGTTTGATAGACTCTTTCTCCTTTTTTTCTCTGAGTTTGCTAAATTTTGGTGAATGAATTGCTTCGGGTAGATTCTGATTAAGTTACTAGGCTAAAACTGACCAAAACAACGTAGTTTAGGGGTTAAACGACGTAGTTTAGGTGTCCAACGCATAGGGGAAAAACCAAAATGACCCTTACTTAAATTCTGACGAGGCCACCGACGGATCCTGACCGACGGACCATGGACTTAATGACGGTCCATCCTGGCAGGGAGTCGTTTGGCGTTTGGGAGCTGAAAGCTGGGGGTCTGAACCACGACCTTGGACCATGTACCATGGTCCCACCTACCGTCCGTAGGTCCTGGCGTGGGTCGACCCTTGGCTGAGATTTTTTGGGTTTCTGGGGAGGGCTATAGGTGGTGAATAACGGGCCCCACTTACGGTCCGTGGGTGGTCCTCGTTGGTAGCAACTGCAACTTCTGATTTTCTGCAATCTGGTGTTTCTAGCATACTGGGTGTTACATTATCTCCCTCTTGGGAACATTTATCCTCGAATGAAGTATAAACTAGTTGAGTATGAAGGGAAGGAGCTGCTAACCCAACCACTAAGTACTGGAAACAAAAATCTGACTGAACTAAGTTCCAAGAACATACAAATACGCTGAAAATACAAGACTAACTAAAGGAACAAAATACTAAGACTAAATTTACGCATGAGTAACTGAAAGACTGGAGAGGAACTATTACATCAAGCTGGAATGGAATCGAAAGGAAAGAGATGAGGATACTTTGCCTTCATGGCTGCTTCTGCTTCCCAAGTAGCTCCCTCTACGGACTGACTCCTCCACAGAACCTTAACTGAAGCGACTTCTTTGTTTCTCATCTTTCGAACCCGACGATCAATAATTTCAACTGGAACATATGCATAAGTGAGGCTATCCTTAACAACCACACTTTCCAAGGGTACTATAGATGGTGGATCACCCACATACTTCTTCAACAACGAAATGTGAAAGACTGGATGAACTGCTGCTAGTTCTGCTTGCAACTCTAATTCATAAGCCACTTTACCAACCCTTTTCAAGATCTTGTAAGGGCCTACATATCTAGGACTGAGCTTCTCTTTCTTTCCAAATCTCATCACCCCTTCATAGGTGACACTTTCAGGAAAACCCAATCATCAATTTGGAACTCCAAGTCCTTTCTCCTTACATCTGCATAGGAATTCTGGCGACTCTGGGCTGTCTTAAGTCTATCTCTGATGAGTTAGACCTTTTCCATAGCATCATGAACCGAATCTGGTCCTATCAAGGCTGCTTCACCTACTTCGAACCAACCAACTAGAGATCTACATCTACGCCTATACAATGCCTCATAAGGGGCCATCTGAATACTAGAATGATAGCTATTATTGTAGGAAAACTCTATAAGAGGAAGGTGATCATCCCAACTACCCTCGAAGTCGATGACACAAGCTCTTAACATGTCCTCTAAGGCCTGAATGGTACGCTTTGCCTGGCCATCCGTCTGTGGATGAAATGCTGTGCTGAGGTTTACCTGAGTACGAAGACCTTTCTGAAATGACTTCCATAAATGAGAGGTAAACTGAGGAACTCTATCTGAGATGATAGACAAAGGAACCCCATGCAACTTGACTATCTCATTGATGTAAAGCTTGGCGTAGTCCTTCGCCGAATCTGTAGTCTTAACAACCAAAAAGTGAGCGGACTTAGTAACTCTTTCTACTATCACCTAAATGGAGTCATGCTGTCTGTGAGTACGAGGTAAACCTGTAATGAAGTCCATGTTTATCACTTATCAATTCCATGTAGGAATGTTAATCTCTTGAGTCATACCTCCTGGTTTCTAATGTTCTACCTTTACCTGCTGACAAGTAGGGCACTTAGCCACGAAATCTACTATATCCATTTTCATGCCATTCAACCAAAAGACTTAACACAGATCACGGTACATCTTAGTGGCAGCTGGATGAATAGAATACCTGGAGTTATGGGCTTCTGAAAGGATTTGTTGTCTCAACTCACCCACCTTAGGAACACATAAACGACCCTGGTAGCGAAGCACACCATCTCCCCCTTGGGAGAAAACCTCAACTTTCTACGGATGAATTACACCTTTTAATTGAAGCAATATAGGATCACTGTCTTGTTTTTACTTAACCTCCGCTACCAATGAAGATTCTGACCCATTCTGAACTGTGACACTACCATTTGATATGCTCATAAGGAAAACTCCTAAGTGAGCAAGCCGGTGAACATCCTTCGCTAATTCCTTCCTTTCTTCCTCAACATGCGCTACACTACCCATAGATAGTCTGCTAAGAGCATCACTTACTACATTGTCCTTACCAGGATGGTAAAGCACATTCATATCATAGTCTTTGAGGAACTCAATCCATCTCCTCTGGCGAAGATTTAACTCTTTCTGGGTGAACATATACTGAAGGCTCTTATGACCTGTGAACACATATACGTGAACACCATACAAGTAATGTCTCCAAATCTTTAGGGAAAATACCACCGCTGCAAGCTCAAGGTCATGAGTTGAATAGTTCTTCTAATGCACCTTAAGCTGCCTAGAAGCATAAGCTATAACCTTACCTCACTGCATCAACACACAACCTAGGCCGACTCTGAATGCATCACAATAGATCACATAACATTCTGAACCCTCTGGTAGAGTCAAAACATGATCTATAGTCAACCTAGTTTTCAGTTATGCGAAGCTCTTTTCACACTCATCTGACCACTGAAACTTAACCTTTTTCTGAGTCAACCTAGTCAATGGAGAAGCTATGGATGAAAATCCTTCCACAAACCTTCTGTAATAACTGGCCAAACCCAAGAAACTTCTAAATTCTGTAGGAGGTAGGTCTGGGCCATTGCTTCACTACCTCTATTTTCTGAGAATCCACTCGGATTCCTTTCCTAGACACAATATGCCCAAGGAAAGCAATTGATTGCAACCAAAACTCACATTGCTAAACTTAGCGAATAACTGACGATCCTTGAGAGTTTACATGACAACCCTCAAATGAGTCACATGTTCTTCCTCATTCCTAGAGTAAATGAGGATATCATCTATAAAAATGATAAAAAACAAGTCCAAATACTGCTTGAATACCATGTTCATCAAATCCATGAAAGCTGCAAGAGCATTGGTTAGTCCAAATGACATAACTACAAATTCATAATGACCATACCGAGTTCTGAAGGCTGTTTTCAGAATGTCACCATCTCTGACTCTGAGCTGATGATAACCGGATCTGAGGTCTATCTTTGAGAAATGGATAGCACCTTAAAGTTGGTCGAACAAGTCATCAATCCTGGGGATAGGGTACTTATTCTTGATTGTGACTTTGTTCAACTGTCGATAGTCAATGCACATCTTGAGAGAACCATTTTTTTTTTCACGAACAATACTGGTGCAACCCATGGGGAAATCTAGTTCTGATGAAGCCCTTATCTAGAAGGTCTTTCAACTTCTCCTTCAATTCCTTAAGCTCAGCTGGAGCCATTCTGTAAGGAGGAATAGAAATAGGCTGGGTATCTGGAAGGAGATCAATTCTGAAGTCAATTTCACTTTTGAGAGAAATTCTGAGAAGATCTTCTGGAAACACTTCTGGGAACTCATTTACTATTGGTACTGACTCAAGAGTTGGGGTTTCAAAGCTAGAATTCTTAACCCAAACTAGATGATAGATATACCCCTTGGAAATCATCTTTCTGGCCTTAAGGTAGGAAATGATTCGACCCATAGGCACTGAGCTACTACCCTTCCATTCTAAGACTGGTTTACTAGGAAACTGAAACCGAACGATCCCAGTTCTACAATCGACTGAGGCATAACATGAATGTAACCAATCCATGCCTAGAATGATCTCAAATCTACCATTTCTAACTCTACAAGATTTGCTGAGGTGACTTTCTGAGAGACTGTGACAGGGCAATTTATGTATACCTGTCTAGTTATAATTGGGTCACCGACTGGAGTAGAGACTGAGAAGGGTCTGAAAGAGTTTCTGGACTAGCATCGAAGTTTACTGCTATATATGGAGTTACAAAGGAAAGAGTAACCCTTGGATCTAACAAAGCATAAACATCTAGATGAAAGACTCATAACGTACCAGTAACACTCTTCTAAATGACAATTTGAATTTTTTTTTGAATGACTGCATGTTTTCTTGATCAGAAGCAGAATAGAAATAGATGTGCGAAAGTCAGGCTGCTACATGCATTGAAAAAGTTTATTCTGGCTATCATGAAATTGATCATTCTGAAAAGAGTTGAGACTTTGTTATTGAATTTCAAATCCTTGTTTCGCTTGAAGTAAACCTGAAAACCATCACAAACAAAAGAAATAAACAAAACTTTTGCCCCAGTTTTTACTGGAATTCTTTTTGTGAGTTATTAGCAAATGTGGATTTAAAAAATAAACTGAGACTAGGAATTTTTTATCCTAGAAAAAAATAAAAAAAAATAAAGGTCTCAGACTAGGAGGTGTTTATCCTACGAGAAAATAAAATATAAATGTCTCAGACTAGGAAATGTATATCCTAGGAGAAAATAAAAATAAAGGTCTCAGACTAGGAAGTGTTTATCCTAGAAGAAAATGAAAAAGAACAGTCTCAGACTAGGAAGTGTTTATCCTAGAAGAAAATAACAATAATGTCTCAGACTAGGAAATGTTTATCCTAGGAGAAAATAAAAAATAACAGTCTCAGACTAGGAAGTGTTTATCCTAGGAGAAAATAAAAAATAACAGTCTCAGACTAGGAAGTGTTTATCCTAGGAGAAAATAAAAAATAACAGTCTCAGACTAGGAAGTGTTTATCCTAGGAGAAAA